>WHYT01014120.1:144452-159759 GCA_009806455.1 Tetrax tetrax
ACCGGAACAGGAATGATGTTTTGCCCACGTGGGAGTCCCCAATAAACAGCACATTGTAGAGGTGGTCTGGGTCCAGGGAGGCTTCAGAAGAACCCCTTGGGGCAGCTCCTGCCCCATCTACAGTCACGGCTCTGGACTCTCCTGGGCTGGGCTCACCTTTCTGCCTCGTTTTCCACCCAGCCTCTTGCTGCTTCTCCCGTTGACCAGCACTGAGATCTTCAATCTGATCTCCCAAGAGCTGCCTTTGAGGCCGCATGCTGCTGTTGAATGTAGCTCCCAGTGAGCTGTCTCTGAGGACCATCCGCAACTGATCATTCCCTTCAACCTGCTGGACTCTTGTGTGAAGGGTTGATGCTGGTGGCACCTCTTGTTCTGAAGTCTCGGCAGGTCCGGCAGCTACCTGCTTCTTTTCCATCTCATGTGGTGGCTTCTCCTCCAGCTGCTGGAAAGCAGCGCAAAGCCTCCCCTTATCTGCCCTTACTGAGACCTGCTCCTGAAGCTCGCTTTGGGCTGCCTGTCCTGGAGCGCCTAGCCACCGCAAATCTGGAACGAGAACATCCTCCTGCATCATCATTTCCAGCTCTAGCGTGCTCATTTGTGATGGCACCTCAGAGACCGGGGAGACCAGCGCAGACGTACCGTCATCACGGCCCTGCTTTAGCCCTAGACCCTGAGCTTCCACCAGACTCCTTGCCCCTGCCTCCAGCCTCTCTCCCCACACCATGTCCAGACCTTGAGCTCCGTCCACAGGCCTCTCCTCTGCATCAGCCCTCTCACTCTGTGGTAATTCCAGTGTCTGGATATCCTTCAGGATCTGCCCATCTGGACCAGTGAGTGCTCCCAGCTTTGCTTCCAGCCCAGGACCCTCAGCAGCAGTGGCATGCTCAGGATATGAAGTGGCCTCAGCCGGAGGGGACACGTGTGCACCAGCAGCCCCTTCCCATATGTCTGCTGTGTCAACTGTCTCCAAACCAGGAGACTGGCTCTGCTCCCCTTCCCACATCCCAGCTGCACCCAGGGCTGCCACATCTGCCTCCGTGCTCCCTCCTGAGGTTGATTTGAGCTCCTCTGCCTCTGAAAGCACCTGCACGTTTGCATCGGTGCTCCGTTCCTCCAGCGTGTCCAGGATAACAGCCTCCTCCCCTGGGTGCACGCCTGCACCAGCCCCCTCTCCCTGCGGATCAAGTGCAGGCTCGTGGGACAGCCCACCCTCACCCTGCCCTTGCGCCCCATCCTCAGCCTCCTCCTTGAGCTGAACAACTGCTCCACCTTCCCCTCCCCTTGCAGCTTCTAGGCTGAGAACCCCATGCAGCTGCGTGTCTGCCTGGGAGCCCTCTGCCTCCACCATTGCCACCAATTCTGGTTTATCAGCCTGATCCAGGGGTTGCACATCTGGAGCCACGCTCCCTCCCTGCTCTGTATCCAAGGAGCCAACTTCACTCAAGTTCTGCGGCTCTGCCCCTGTGCTCCCTCCTGGGGTCAGCTGGAGCTCAGCCACCTCTGGAAGTGCCTGCATGTTTGCATCAGTGCTCTGGGCCTTCAGCACATCCAGAATTACAGCCCCCTCCCGTGGGCACACACCCGCACCAGCCCCCTCTCCCTGCCGATGGAGCGCCAGGTCGTGGGACAGCCCATGCTCACCCTGCCCTCGTGCCCCTTCCTCAGCCTCCTCCCTGACCTCAACCTCTGCTTGACTCTCCCCTCCCTGGGGGGCTTCTGGGCTGGGACCCCCCCACAGCTTCATGTCTGCCTGGGAGTCCTCTGACTCCACCAGTTCCAGGGCCTGAGCTGTAACCGGGAACAGCCCGTCCTCCTTGATGCCCTCTCCTTGCACCAGTTCCAGCTCCCCCCCTTCCTCTGGGTGCTGTACATCTCCATCCACCTCCGCTCCTGCCCTCTGTCCCCCAAACGGCACCACGGGCAGAGGAGCGGGGTCCCCCCTGCCAGCGCTGCCTTCATCGGCCCCAGCTCCAGGCTGCTCCTCTGCATCCACCCACTCCCGCTGCCCGAATCCTGCCCCATGCAGATCCATCACGGGCTCACGTGGCAGCTCCTGCTCACCCTGCCCTTGTCCCCCATCCTCAGCCTTGTCCCCGAGCTGCGTGGCTGCATGGTTCCCCCCTCCCTGGGGGGCTTCAGGACTGGGATCCCCAGGCTGTGTGTCTGCCTGAGATTCCTCGGCTTCCACCGGCTCCAGTGCCTTAACTGGGAACAGCCCACCCAGGTCTGGGCTCCCCGCGGGTGTTTCTGCTGGGGACGGTTCCTCACCGAGCACCGCAGCAGCACCCGCTTCCCCCCGCAGCCCTAACTCTGCTTTATCCTTCTCCTCCAGCGGTTGCACAGCTGGAGCCCCGCTCCCTCCTTGCTCTGGCTCCAGGGAGCCGGCCTCGCTGGGGGGCTGCAGAGCTGCCTCCACCTCCGCGAGCAGCTGCACGTCGGCGTCGCTGCTCTGGGCCTCCAGCGGTTGCACATCTGTTCCCACTCCTCCTTCCTGCACGGCGGGTGGCACAGCCATCGGCAGCGGCACCTCCGCACCCACGCTCCCTCCCCGCACTGCGTCTGCCCACGCAGACTCACCCTGCGGCCGCGTTACCTCCACCTCCCCTTCCTCGGCCCCGGCTCCGCTGCTCCCTCCACGCTGAGCTGGGGCTGGCGGCACATCGCTGCCTGAGGTCTCTCCCCAGGGCTGCAGCTCCGCGCCGACGCGCTCCTCCTCCAGCATTCCGGGGCCAGGAGCCACTGGCACCTCGGGGACGACACTGTCCCCCTGGGCTGCTCCCATTTGAGCCTCACCCTGGGGTGGTGGCTCCGGCTCCAGTTGCTCTCCCGGCGTTATTTCAAGTTCCTCTGAGAACCCTGACGGCGGGTCAGCCTCTTCCCCCAGCCCCACGCCCAGGCGCTGCGCGTGCTCTGCCGGAGCTGCAGCTGGGCCAGGCTCACCAGTGGCAAGCTGCCATCCCGCCGCTCCACCTGCCTCCCCAACCTCAGGTGGTCCCAGACCTGCCTGCAGATTTTCTCCCTGGCTTAGTGCCGCTTCCTCAGCCTCTCCTGGGGGCTGTGCTTTTTCCCAACCTGTTTTTTCCTGCATCCATCCTTCTCCCTCCATCTCCATCAGTGCCTGCTCTCCTGCCTCCGTGCTCTCTCCCGGTGCCCCTTGCGGATGCTCAGCTGCCTTTAGCATCAGCTCCTTCACACCGGTGCCCTTTCCCTGCAGGAATAACATCCTCCACGCCTCCTCCGAGCTCTCTCCCTGCTCTGTGCCCAGCTCCTGAGCCCTGCGGTGCCCAGCTCCCACGGACGCACCGGCCTGTGTCACGTCTGCAGCACGAAGCTCAGCTGCGGCTGGTCCCTCTTTCTGGTCTCCTTCAAACAGCTCGTGACCGCCGTGGCTGGGGAGGGTCTCTCGCAGGACCCCGGGGGTTGTGCCATGGGCTGCAGCTGCCTCCGGCCCCGTTTGGGGCTCAGCATCGTCCTGGGGGTGACGGTCAGCCTCCACCGGTGCGGGGGTTGCACCCAGTGCCTGTGGCTTCAGCTGTTTGCTCAGAGCCACCATTGCATCATTCATCTCTCTTAGCAAAGAGCTTTGGTCAGAAAAGCGTTCCTCTTTCAGAAATCCTGGGAAGGGGTCCTCCTCTGCAGAGCTCGCTCTCGGCCGGGCTCCCAAAACGCTTGTTTCTGCCGGCAGCACTTCCCAAACCCTGGAAAGGGCAGAAATGGGGGGTCAGCCCAGTCCCCAGGTTGGGCTCCAGCTCCCTCCCATCCACCTGGGCTGGTACCAGGGCGATGCCTCCTCCACCAGCTCACCCCGTCCCTCTCCAAACCCCACGGTATTTACCCTCCGGGCGTGCCGGAGGTTCACACAGGCCGCGATGGGGACGGGGGAAAAGGGAGACGCACAGCGAGGGAGTCAGACCCAGGGCCGTATCCCGCCTGGCAAGCGAGCGTGCTGCTTCCCAGGCTCCGTATTTACATGACAGGAGATGAAAAGGCAACTCGACCAGGTACAGCGAGTGCCTGAGCCAAGGGCGTGACGCAGGGTGATGGGCTGGGGCAAGAGATCTGATCTGGGGTGAGAGATGAGTGGGTGGCCAAGGAGCGTTAAAAGGAATAAATGTGTTTTGCCTGGGGAGGGTGGGGGACTTGGGTGCTCGGTACCGGCTCGCAGATGCTGAGGGCACGAGCTGAAGCAGCAGGTGCCCAGGACCCCTTACACTTGGTGGGTGCTCTTGGCTTGGGGCTCGCCGCTCTGGGACCCCAGCCCGATCTGCATCTCGGAGCGGTGCCTCTCGCTCTTCTCCGGACTGGTCTGCAGCAACAGGGTGGGAGGAGGAGAGGAAAAAAAAATGCACTTGGTGAGAGAGCGTATCCACCTGAAACGACGCTGAGCTCTCCGGCAGGTGTCCCGAAATCTTGGGGGTACCAGAACCAAGGGGCTGCTACCCCCTCCCTTCCCAAGCTTCTGCAGGGCGCCATGCCGGCCCAGTTTGAGAAAGCTTTCAGGGGAGGCACTGCCTCTGCGGCAGAAGCGCCCTGTGCTCTTGGCCTCCCCAGCAGTCCCAAACAAACCAGCACGGACACCCCATCCCACCCCCACGCACCTGCGGGGACGTTGGGGTCTCGCCAGGCAGCTCTGCTGCTGCTCTGTCCCTGCAAACACAGAGCACAGGGGTCAAAATGGCAATTGCATCCTCTTCACTGTGTCCATCCCCACCCCAGGGTTGTCCCCAGCCCTGGTTGGGTCCTTCTGGGTGAAGGATGTCCCCATCTCTGCCCATCTCAAGGGCAGTGCTGCTGTTGAAGGACATGTTCAGTGGACGGTGCTGATAGTCCTGGATCTTTTTCTGACATTTTCCATACCAAACCGTGATCAATCTGCGCGGTAGAGGCCACTGAAGCACCGTGATGGCTGAGACCCATCAAATTCATTCCCCATCTACTGCATCCCCCAAGATGAAACCATGTAGGAGCAGAGGGAGATGCCAGTCACTTGGCTGCTCACCCGGGCTCCCCCGCGTGCTCCCGAGCCACCGCGGCCCTCGCTGTCCGCAGGCGCCCGTGGGTCTGCTGGAGCTGCTGGTGGAGGTGCAGCAGACGTTCCTCCAGCAGCCGGTTGCTCTCCTCCAGCTGCCGGTTCTCGGTGCTGGTGGCTTGCTGCGTGCTGCGGAGGCTGCGGCACCGCATCTCCAGCTGCGGGATGGCAACCAGGACACTCACACCCCGCCAGGACCCCATGCAAAAAAAATGGTGGATAATCATCTCCTCTCGACTTGGGGCTGAGTTTTACACCCCACAAGGGTGGTGGGTGGAAAACTCAACGTGGGTGCTCTGGGGATGGAGGGGAGAGTGGGGCTGGGGGCGACAAAGGTGGTGATGCAGGTCCTATGTGACCACCTGCACCAAGGGCTGGTGGGAAAGACCGGGACCACCTGTACAACACCACATTGCTGCTACAGGCACAGCCCAGGGACCCCGTAAGCACGGTGGGGGACAAGGATTTGGGGTCAGCTCACCTCCGTCTGCTCCGTGACCAAGCGCTGCACCTCCCTCTCGCTGGCATCCAGCACTCGCTGCAGCTCCACGCCGTGCTGGTGGCTCCGGGCCACGCTCTGGGATGGCGACAAGGACGTTAGCACCCAGTCGCCCATCTGGGAGCTGCCCCAGGGGTTTGAGGGTGCTGGGTCCCCTCCCAGAGTGGGTGGCAAGGGGAGAGGAGCAACTGGTGACCCACCTCCTGCTCCAGCTGCTGCTGCTCCTTCCGGATCTGCTGCTCCAGGGCCTCGCAGAGCTGCTGCACCTCCTTGCCGTGCTCAGCCATGCGCCTGCCGGGGACAGCGAGGCCGGGGGGGCGGTCAGACCCTGCTGCAGTGGCTGCAGGTCCCTGGGACCCCACGCTGCCCACGGGACCTGCAGGCTGCAGCCGGGTTTGCATGGAGGGGTTCACCCAGCGAGGACTTGCCCAGCAGTCCGAGTCCGGCACTTTTGCCAGCGCACGCGTGACTGTAGAGGGAGCCCGACCCCAAATGTGGGCTCGCGGTGAAACCTGCTCCAGCCACCGATGGAGATGCTGAAAGCACCCAGGTTTCTCCTTCTCAGGTGCATCTCTATGGCTGGGGTGAGCAGGGAGCCCCATCCGTGTCCCCATCCTTCCTGTCCCACCCCTCTCTGCCACCCTGGGGTGACTCACTTGTTCAGAGTCACCTCCAAAGCCTCCTTCTTGCTCCTGGCTTCTTGGATGCGGTGCCTCATCTTGGCCAGAAAGTCTTCCAGGTTGCCCAGGAGCTGGGGTTCGTCCTGCCGGAGCTTCACCCAGAGCTGCCAGATCTCCTGTCTGCAGGGAGCAGGGTGTTTTGTGGTGAGCACCCCCTCAGGAGCCCCCAAAGCCAGGCTGGCTATGGGCTCCCGAGTCCTGTGGCTCACACCGCCTGGGACACGTCGCCCTGGGGGCCAGATGAGCACTGAGGTGGCTGTGATCCTGCCCCCTGCTCCTGCACTTGGGGCAGAGGCACCTCCAAGCCCTTCCTGGGCTGGCTGCCTGCATGGGGACCTCCTGCCCCAAGCCTTTCCCCCTCGGGCAGCCCTGCCCTGTCCCGCGGGACACCCGTGGGTGCTAAACAGGGCGGCTTACTCTTCAGAGATGTTGTCTGTGCCCAGTTGGTCCATAAAGGCGGCAAAGTGTCTCCGCTCCTCGCTGTCCGCCCCCTCCAACGCTGGGCTGGGGAGGACCAAGCGGACTCTCCGGGATGCCGTTTTCCGACGGCGGTGGTCCCTGGCAGTTTTTTGGGAACTCAGGAACTGCCCTGCCAACAGACACCCCAATCCCTCAGTGCCCAGCGAGGCCCAAACCCTGACACTTCCCACCCCATGGCTTCAGCGAGCCGCTTTGGTGCAAACCATGGCTGAGCCCCGGGTGTGGGGACACTTTTTGGGCCATCATGTGCCATCAGCAAGGGGAGTGTTTCAGATCCCCCCCTGGGAAAGCACCGAGGCCAGGGTCAGCCTGGCTGCTCGGAGGCGGCACGCCGGCACTCACAGAGCCCGGCAGTGAACTCCTCGGTGCTTAACCGCCCGGTGCCGGCGGCATCCAGCCCATCGAAGACGAGCTCCAGCTCCTCCGTGCTGCACGGGAAATCCTCCTCCTGCAATTTCTAAGAACAAAGAGAATCAGGGGAAAAACCTACCCATCACCCAGTCTCCAGCCACCGTGGTGGCCCGTGACCCAAGAAGACGTCCCCATCCCCTACCTGCATGTCTGAGCGAGTGATGAACCCTGCTCGGTCCTTGTCCTGCTCCCTGAAGAAGTCCTGCACCCGCTGCACTATTTCGGATGCCAACGGTGCCTCCTCGATGGTGGCCGCCGCCAGCGCCTCGCTGGAGCCCTCACGCAGCTGCTTGCGCCGGCTGGAGCCCATGCGTCGGCCCTTGGCGGCCACCCGGCGCTCGGCCATGGCTCCCGGCTCGGTCCTGTCGAGGGGGCAACCGGCGGGTGCTGAGCCTCGGACGGCTCTCTCCTTGCCAGGGACCTTTGCTGTGGTGCGGTGGGAGATGGTGGGACAGGACCGAGCTGGAAATTCATTTTGGTTGGTGTCAACGGCCCCCGGGTTTGGCAATAGGGAGAGAGGCGTTTATCTCTGACCGCAAGGCGCAAACAGAGCCTCAGCCCACAGCGAGCGATGACCAACCCCACGGGCTGCGAGCCCAGCACCCACTGGGCGAGCCGCTTCTCCCGCCACAGCCGAGCGTCCGTCCCAAATCCCCCCACGCGCTGCCCGGGCTACGGAGGATGCGCAGGGCACCCGGGAGGTGACGCCGGCAGAGGACCAGCCAAGGCGACGCTGGAGGTCTGGGCCAAACGCGGTGGTTCCACCTGCTTTCTCGCCGCTCAGCAGCAGATTTTAAAATTCCTCCCCCGGCTTTCACAGCTGTGAGTCACCTCTGGGGAGAGCTGCGCGAGACCTCGGGGAGGATTTCATCACGCCTGCGCGCTCGCCCCAGCTTGCGGGGCCTGGGCTCGGGACCCCTCCCCACTGCCCTCTCCCCGTCCTGGATGGGTGGCAACGTCACCAGCAGCCACCGCGTCGTCCCGGTGAGGGGCTGTTCTCTGCAGAGCCGAGCCAAAAAATGAGCGGAGGAAACCACGGCCACGGAGGGCGGTGACGCAGAGCCAGGGCCACGCTCGCGCCGGCTGGAGTCCGGCTTTCCGCTCCTGGCCTGGGAACCCCCCCGGCTGCTCCAGCCCTCAGCCCCTTTCCATTTGCTATCTGAAACAGCGATTCCGCTAAATCCCGGGGTGCACCGGAAATGTGGGAATAGGCCCCAGAAACATCCCTCTCCCCTTAAAGCACAGCATCCACAAACGCTATCCGGTAGCGATACGTGGACACGAGAGGGTCCCGAGGAGTCACTGGAGCCCCACGCGACATGCGGCAAGCCAGGGGCAGAAACCGGGTGCCTCTGCGGTGGTCACAGCCCCTAAGACAGCAGAAGCAGGAGCTCGGGGGCGGGGGGGGAGTGGGGTGGTTTAAGGCACGGGGAAACCCCCATTTACCAGCCCCAGCCCTGGGAGTGAGCCAAGCCCACCGCACAATGGAGGCACGGAACAAGGAGAGCGGCTGGGATGGGAACCACGCACCCCCCAGCCCTGGCTGAGCCCGGACCTCCCCCAGCATCACCCACTGGCGGTGACCTGTGTCCCCTCCAAAACACCCCACGCTGCTCCCAGCCGTCAGAAAAGGGCCCCCAGCCGCAGTGCCCCCACAGACAGCGAGAGAAAGCCCCCCCCCCAGCTCGCTGACAGCAGGAAAACCCCCTTGTTTTCCTCACTTTTCTATTTTTTAAGGTGATGCATGAGTTATCCCCAGAGCAGCAAAGCCTACCTTCCCTGCGTGCTGAGTCGGACCCTCAGTTTTGGGGCGCGGGGGCCGGGAGGAGCGCCAGTCCTGTGCCGAGGCCGTCACTGCCGCCCACCGACCTGCCCCGTGCCCGAGCGCTCATTTTCTCTCTTACTCAAGGCGGCTTTCCGTTTTTGGGTCACACTCAACTGCCGGTGCTCGCACGTTTCCTGTTTGCCGCCCTGCGAGTGGGGTGCGGGAAGGGCCCGTCCCAAGAGCCGCCGTCCCCCCGAACCCCCACACGAAGGCATCGCCGACGGGAACCGCAGCAGAAGCCCCCATCCTCTCCTGACCTGCGGTGGTTCGGCCAAGGCTGGAAGGTGCTTGGGGCAGGGGAAAGGCACCAGAGAAGCAGCAAATGTTATTTTTAAAAGTCCAAACAACCCAAGCTACAAGACCACGTACAACCCACAGATTCTGACGTCCTACCAAAGGCAGGACATACCTGCAAACCTGGCGCCGCGGAGCCTCTTTGGCCCCAGGATTTGGAGATCTCCCCCACCATGCCGCTCGCACTGATGTTTTTTTTTTCAAGGCTCCTGCCCAAATTATGAACTCAGCTATAAAAGCAGGCCCAGCCCCACCGGCTGCCCGGGGTCTGCATCCCCCCTGGTTTGCAAGATGGGGGAATTAGACTGGTCGCGTGCATTTTTGCTCCACTTTAACTGGAAAATTGGAAAAGATTCTAAGCGAAAAGCTTAAAAAGGTGAAACACCAACTGTTATCTTTAGGCTATGACTAAAATTGACACCCACCAGCTCACGGGTCTGAGCCCAGGCTCTCAGGAAAGGAGCCGTGGGGCAGAGGCTGGTGCCCTGCCCGCCTCTCCCCATCCCAGCGGGTTAAATCCTTGCTGGGAACCGGCTGTGGGGGGGTCCAGCCCCATCACACCCAGCCCCGCTCGTTTGCCATTCAGCCTAACGAAGCAGCAGCCAGCTCAGGTGCAACCACTCCGTCTGGGCATCCCTGGGCCCAGTCACCGCTCAGCTGTTTCCTCTCCACTCTCCAAGCAAAGCTGGTACCAGTTACCCCAGACAGGAGCAGCCCCATAGCCAGGGGTCTCGCGACCCCCAGGGCTGTTTGTCACTGCATGGAGAGGGCTGGATTTTGGCTTTGCTTTCCCCGAGGATGCTTTTTTGGAGGGGGGAAACCCAAAATGTCCCTGGCTTGTTGATTCATGCCCTCTGCCCAGGGTGAGCGCCAGCCGCGGGAGGTACGATCCAGCCCTTTCCAGCCCTGAGGAGACGCCGGGATTCCCGGTCTCAGCGAAAGGGGATGGAATACAGCGGGGAAAGGAGGGGGAGCGCCTGACCTTCCTCCCAGCCCCACTCGGCCATCACAGGAATTCGAACCCCGGCATCGTCGCTCTGTGCTGAGGCCAGGCTGGGATGGGAGAGCAGCAAAACATGACCCAGGGTGAGAGTGCCAGCTCTCCAACCGTTCCTCAGCTGCTGGAAGCCCATCACCATTTTCTGTCCCCAAAGTTGGCAGGGGTACAGAGTCCTCCCCCACCCAGGAGAGGCAGTGCAGGGCTGGGGTCTCCACCACGCCGGGAGGGTGCCGAATTCCAGCCTGGGGGCCAAACATCCTCTCACACAGCAAAGCCAGGCCCTGGCTGTCCTCAGAGCCCCGCAGATGGGGACGAGGGGGAATTTGGTGATTTATTTCTCATTTCCTCCAGCGCCACCGCTCCTGACAAGTGGGAGGTGACGGTAGGGGGGAGCAGCTGGCAGCAGCCGAGGGGAAAAATTAAAAGGGGAAAAATTAAAAGGACTAAATCTGTACGGCTTGGCTCAGCAGCAGCTGAAAGGCTGCATGATCGCACTCAACAGGCGTTTCAGGGGGCATCGGCATGGGTGGATGTCACCCAGTGCCCTGGGTTTGTCCTGCAGCCCCCCCCTGCTCCCGGCTAGCCCAAAGGCAGCTCCCAGCTCAGGGCTGCTCCCCCAGAGTGACCCCCGAAGCCCCCCAAGCCAGGCAGGGACACAGAGCAGAGCACCCTCCCCGCGGCCAGGCCCTGCTCCCAGCACAGGTATTTCCATTAACCCAGGACACCACGGCCCTTACACCAGAGAAGTGTTTATTCAGGGTTGATATTTAGAGACAAACAGGTATTTCCCCTTCCACCCCTTTAGACTTAATAGCATTTTTCATATAAATAAACATTTAGTGCTGGGAGCTTGCCAGCTTCACCGACAGCAAAGTGCATCGCGGTGCAAGGCAGGGGGTCGACCCCATCCCTTTTCCGCCTGGGACCATCTTGCACCAGTTTCCAGAGACCAAATCCAGTGGAGCAGGAGATGAACCCCATGAAAGTGCTGAAACCTGACAGTGTCGAGTCCTTCAAGAGCAGGGACTCATCCTTTGGCGCTGGGACCCAGCCGCCTTCGCGCTGGGACATCCCTCAATCCCGGAGGTGACCAAAACACCTCGCTCTGCAGAGCCAGGTGAAGGTCTTCTCTCCTCCAGCCCCAAAGGAGAAAAAGTCCAGGAAAGAAGCTACAATTTCTCTTTTCGGTGTCATCCTTCCCTAGAGCAGTCCAACACAGCCAGAGCAGGCGGCTCCCCAGCCTGGTGTCAGTGTTGAAGAAGGCAGGAACACGGGGGCAAACAGCCCCTCTCAACAAGCCAACGACAAGGTAAGAACGTGGGGGTTTGGGTCGGCAGAGTCCAGGGGACCCCAAAGCCTCTCAGGCAGTGCTGGTCCCACAATGAGCCCAGCGCTGGGGACCTCCAGCGGGTTTGTCACCATCTGCAGCCCGCCTCCGAGGGGTGACAGCACCGGTGAGTCACCCGAAGGAAGGGCTGTCTGAGGAACGTTTCCTCTCCCAAGCAGCCGTGGGAAGGAGCGGCTCCCACGTCACTCCGCTTCCACGCATGGACAACAAGGGCTTGCCATGCTGGGATGATCCTGCTGGGAACAGGGCCAGGACTGGGCTGTCCCAGGGCTCCAGTCTGTGCTGGTGATGGTTTCTCGAGGATGTCTGGTGGCACCAGGTGGCTGGGACACAAGTGTCCTCCATGGCTGACCATCAGGCAGGGGAAGGGCCACGGGTGGACAGCAGGATGGTGCAAGGACGATGCTTGGCCCCACCAACACAGCTCAGAGGACACTCCTCCTTTACAGGCAGGGCAACGCAGGCCACCAGGCCCATTTCAGTCCTCTTCCATCTCCTCCGTGGGGTTACAAGCCTCAACACGGGCTACTCCTATACATTGCACACAGTGAAAGTCCCTCAGGACCCCAGAGCTACTCATAAATAGGAAACTACAAACTCTACATTGCTTCATACAGACAGCTTACACAGTACAGGGTGGGGGAGAAGAGCCACAGACGCCCCCAGGGCACATCAGCATGGGCAGCTGTCCCGGACGACAGAGGAGCTGAGCACCGCCAGGTCACAGCTTGGGCTCGTCAGGGACGACCCTCCGCTTGGAGCTGTAGAAGTCTGGAAGGCAGAAAGAGAAAGTTGGAAAGTGCCTCCAGCCCATCAGGAGTGGTGGAGCAGGCAGAGGGAGGTGTCCCCAGGGAAGCACCCCAAAACCCAGCCCAGGTAGACCCTGTTTCAGAGCCACCCACTCAAAGCCATGCATTCCTGGAGATCAGTCTGGAGATCTCCACCATCTCTTTCGTTCTGTCTCACCTCTGTTTCCAACCCAGCCCTTGATCCTGGGGGACAGGCTCAGGCCATGGGAACTGAGGGTGATGAACTGTTTTGGGGCATCTTCAGCAACAAGACCACAAGCCTGATATAAGCCCCCTGCCTGACCCCCAGCAACCAAAAGGCACCCAGTTTGCAGCCTTTTCCCCTTGGAAGATGGGCTCTGCTTCCCCAGGAGAGAGATGCATGGAGGGTGGTCCCCTCTCCATGCCCAGGAGCCAGGCAGGGCTCTTGCAGCCGAGTCCCCTCCATCTGTCCCTCCCAGGAGGGCCATGACACCAGCAATGCCACCAAACACACATGGAGTGACACCAAGCCTCCAGCACTCACCTTTGATGGTGGTCTGCCCACGTTTCAAGCTCTGCGGGGATCCAGCCCTGTAAACCTCCAAGCTCTGCTGAGACCCCTCGGGGCAAATCCTGCCAAGAGGGTCCTTGGCAGGGACCTTGTGGACCAAGGAGCTCCTGTTCTCACTGCTGGTGGCCTTGACCAGGCTGTGGACCTCCTGGGGTGGCTGCTCAGCCAGGAAGACCCTCTCCCACTTGAAGTGTCCTTCCAAGGGAGTCTCCGTCTCAAAGTTGAAGTTCCAGCGCTGCTGAGCTTCTTCCAGGTGTTGCCTCAACAGGTCCTCCAAGTCATTCTGGAGCTGGTGGTGGTCCACAGGGCCAAAGAGGTTCCTGCACACCTTGCTGCTGCACGGCATCTGCCCGGCCCTGCTCTGAGACAGGGGCATCGTGGCGGCTGGGAGGAAAGCAGAGCGAGTTACTGGGGTGTTGGCCAAGCCACGAGCAAGCCCAAGGGCCAGCACATTTGCTACCAGCAGCCAAGGTGGGACAGGCTGGGCTGGGCTCTGCAGCAAGGCAAATGGACCTCCATCTGCCAGCGCTCATCCAGGACTCAGACATTTGGGATCTTAATGGTGCCTTGGGCAGAGGCTCGAGCACAGCTGAGGTCAAACACAGCCCGGTGCACTGCAGAAGGATGGGGAAGGTGCACGTTGACATTCCCCGTTCCTCCTCCAGCAGGTAAAGCCTCACTGGGGCAGAACATCCAGCACCTCGATGCCACCACCGGCTCCATCCACAACCCTCCGTGTTCCCACTTCCACGCAGGCGCAAGGCAAGCTGGCACAGGGGCAAGTGAAGCAACCGGATGTTTTTCTGGCCAGTTTCTTCATCTCAAAAAGAACTCAAGCCCGGTGGCAAGGAAGCCTTTTAAGCAACTGCAAGAACGCACCACAAGCTTGACCACTTTGCTAACCACCCTCTATCTGCAAGAAGCTCTTGGGTAACCAGAGACAAGACCCTGTTTGTTTTTTTTCAAATCGGTGCCAAAAGCCTTGACCTTCGCAGTAAGTGGCAAAGCCTTTCCTTCCGAGCAGTCCTCCCCCTTCTTGCACACGCGTGGGGCTAACGGATCCCCCACGCCGGCCGCGGTTGTGAAGAACCTCGTTATCAGAGCGAAGCAAACAACGCTCTGGGATTTGACAGCTTTCGGAGCCGAGGCTTGACCCTGCTTGGACAGCCTTGCTCATTAAATCTGCTTTAAAAAGGAATTCACAGAAATAAAATCCCTGCAAGCCAGCTTTCTCATTGCCCACCCAATCTGGGACCTCCAAAGCCAGGAGCACAGCAGACCCCCAGGCTTGCACCCCCAAACATGCCCAGGGCTGGGGTACTCAGCTTCCCACAGGGAAGATTTCTGCCCAAATTCAGCACCCCGAGCCCCTCTGGATCGCCTGCACCGCATTACCAGGCACGGCGTGCCACGGGCAGCTCGAGAGCCTCCGGTTTGGGGGCCACGCTCCGTCCCCAGGGCCACCCCGACCCTCTGCCCTGCCCCGCTCCAGCCCAGACTGAGCATCCTCGAGTAAAAATAGCGATCCAGCTTCCCATCTGCCGACAGCCGGAGCGCAAACAGAGTGACCTCATCGCAAGGCAAGTCCCAGCATGTCCAGGCAAGCCCTGGCAGGTAGCAGGCAGGGGACGTGTTTCGACATCCCGATCGGACACCCTCCGGCCCTCTCCCTGCCTGCGTTGGGCACTGATCACCCCATCCTCGGGCCACCCACCCATCACCCCATCCTCAGGCCACCGCCACAGCCCAGGTGTCAGCCCGGAGCCCCGCACCTCGAGATAACAGCTTCGCCCTGACTCATGATTGCGGATCGCCGGAGCCACCAAACCGGGAAGGACGAGGGCTGGGCCACCGTCCCCTCCCATGGCGCTGGCGTTACCTTCAGAGCCTCTCTGCAGCTTCCCACAAACCAGCTGGAGAACCCCAAAACCGGGCCAAGGAGGTGATGCAGGTGCACAGTCACGTCAAAACCTCACCCAGCCGGGCTGGGAGACGGAGCCATTGCCGGGGGACCCGCACCCGCACCAGCCCCGCAGGCACCTGCGACACCCAGGACCAGTTACACCAGTTGGGGGAAGGTTTGGGGAGTGGGAGTGTCTGGGAGCACCCACACCCGGGGTGGGGATGGAGCAGCTGATGTGACCCCGCGCCCCAGGGGAAGGCGCAGAGAACGCCCCGCTCGTGACACCGATGAGCCCGTGGGGCATTCACGCACGGGGGCTATTCCGGAGCACTTGGGGGTGCGGGGGGAAGGTGTCCGGATCCCGCTGGCACGGCGGGCACGCAGGGATGGGATGGGTTGGGTTGGGATGCTCCGCGGCACCGCGCCCCCGCAGCCACCGGGGGGCGAGCGCAGCCGGTACCGGGGCTCCACAACCGCCCGGGGTGGGGGGTGGCGGC
>WHYT01014120.1:177283-201174 GCA_009806455.1 Tetrax tetrax
TTGTTTTTTTTTTTTTTTTTTTTTCAGCCAGCTCTTCCTCGCAGGCATCTCAGCGAGGGCAGGGGAAGTGTCTCGTTGGGGTGGCAGTGGGCAGGAGGACAGGGACTTCTCCAGGCCCACTGGGACCTTCCGCGGCAGGACTCACCGCGTGGGTGGGAATAAGCAAGCCGAGGGGTCTCCAGCCCTCAGCAGCCCCTGGGGCAGCCAGGCCCATGAGAAGCTGTCAACTGACGTAACTTCTTCCCAATGGATGACACGCGTGTCACAGTGCTGCTGACGAGGGATTCGCTGCTCCCCGAGCCGTGGCGTTCCTTGAAATCCATCAGGAGCACGATCTGGCCCTTTATAGCCGTGCGTGAGGAAGAGGTGACTATGCTGACTACGCTGTTGACTAACACTTGCTCACGATGCATGCTTTAAAAATAATGCCTGATTCGGTGCAGCACCCTCCGCCCGGAGCAGTCGGACACAAGGATGGGGCGTCTGCAAGGCAAGTCCCTCCGTTTTCGGAGGCAGCAACACCCAACCCCAAACTCACAGCTCTGGGAGACGCGTGCCAGCCCGCTCGCCCGCCCCAGCGCCCGCCCGCTCCGCCGGGCGGTGGCTCACCCTGTGTCAGCGTCTCCTGGGATCTCCCCGCTCACAGGGAATCCTGTCACCCCCGGTGAGGGCGGGCATGGGGTCGTGATTCACTTCACCTTCGTGCTGGGGGGCGAGGAGTGGGGCTGGGTGTGGGGCAGAGGAGAGGGAAGGGGCAGAGGCGGGGGGCAGACCAGCCCCAGGGCACCGTGAGTAAAGAGGTGCCTGAAATGGCCCCTGCGGGGGGGCAGCACCCAGCCCACGCGCACGCACGGACGGACGGACGGACGGCTGTCTTGCACGGTGACTCACACCGGTGCACGGTCCTGTGTGGGGCAGAGGTAATGGGAGGGGACAGCAGTGTGTGTACAACTTCCAATTAAGCCATGGGTGATGATGTGACAGCCGCCACCTAGACGCCGGGGTAAGGGTCGATTGCACTTTCCTCTCTACGCGTCGGCCACGCCGAGGATTTCCTGGAGCGGGGGTGAGGGAGCAGCGTCCACCCCGCAGTGACCCTCTGCTGCCCTTGACACCGAGCGCTGGCACAGAGCTGTCCAGGCCTGGCCGTGGGGACGGCTGTGGGCCACGGGCGTGGAGCTCTGCTCGTTACAGCAAACGGGGATCTGACTCGGGGAGTCCCAGGCTGATGTAAAGCCTTTTTGTTTTGGTTTCAGCCTCCCTCGCTGGTGAGAATCCTCTTTCAGCAGGGAAAGGAAATTCACTGAATCTTGGAGCTGCTGACGGCAGTGCCACAGAGGCTGGAAACAGGTTACGAATGTCCCACACGTGACCTGCCAGCCGTGACGCTGCGCCAGAGCCCTTCTCCTCCTCCTGTAACAAACTCAGGCTTGGCAGCTGACCGGCTGTGCCGCGCCACAAAGAGAGGAGGACGGAGCTGCAGAGGGAGAGGGAGGTCGTCAGACAGGAAACACGAAAACCTGGAAATGTCCATGTTGTGCAACAGGTTAAAAAAATTCCCCAGCAATCCGTACCAAACCGGCCCTGGGCAGGGGGAACCCCCACTCCAAATCTGGTGAGCGTTCAGCCCTGAGTTTCTGAGCAGGACACGTCAACCAGGCCGCTAGAACGGCTTTTGGCAGGAGCACACCTGAAGCCTATCGCTCCAGCTGGGACAACCTCCTCCCAAAACCCTGCATGAAAAGCTGACGGATCACCGACTGCTAGCGGGCGTTCTACGGTGACCGACCGCGTTTTAACGCGACGGGAAACAACGTCGGCGTTAGTCAGAAATGAGGGACTGCAACCGTTTTACAGCAAACAACGCGAGCCCCTCCGTTGGCAGCGGCGGGGGAAAGGCTGGGTGGAGCAGCGGGGCTGCCTCGCAAAGACGCTGCTGAACGTGGCTGAATATTCATGGGCAAAGCAGCCTCCGCGCGCGGCGGAGATAACGCTTCTCTCTCACAGCTGGCGGTAGCGATCCTCCAGCCGGCTCCAAAGTGACACCCAGGGTGACACGGTGCCTCGCCCTGATACCGCTGCTCCACCCTGCTGCCATGGCTACCGACCGAGGGCTGCAGCTTGCCAAGGACCTTTCGCACCACGGCGCACGTTGGCGCCGGGCTGCTTTGCTGGCGCCGGCGGGCAGCGTGGCGGCGTCCGCACGTGCTATCGTACATCGCAACCGGTCAGCGCCGTCCTGTGCTGTCCAGCACGGCGCCCAAGGACAGGACAGTCTGACTGTGACTGCAGCAGGATGAATGCCGGGTACCACAGGGAGGTTGTGGGGTGACACCGCTGAAAGCGGTGGCAGAATCGAGCTGGGAAGGAGGTACATTTCCCTTTTCCAACTGGGATCGCTCCCGCAGAAAATCTGACAGCTAGCATCACTCCGAGGACCGAGCGGAAACACCCCGCGAATCAATGTGAAGATTTGCTCAACCAAGAGTTGTCAGCTACTAGATTATTAAATAATGAATCACTTGGGACATAGCGTTCCCATTGCATCGTCTATTTTATATCTGTCTGCATCCCGTGTTTATTTTGGTCCACAACAGTGCTTTTTTTAGCAAGGGGCACTAACAGAAGGATAGCGCCTCAGTGAAACTTCAGAAATGAAACAGAAAACCGAGACAGCGACAGGATTTCTAGGAAGCCAGAACGCTTCTTGCGGGGGCTGGCAGGCTGGGATGCCGCTTCAGCTCCAGCAACTGCTTTACTAAACGACTGCAATAATTGCCAAGCAAAAACGATCTCTATTTTGCCTATTTTTGGCAGGTCGAGGTGTGAAATTTGAGTTAGATGCATTTCAGCAACAGGGACACTGAGAGCCGCCTCCTTTACAGCGGTGCTGTGCTATCGCCTCGCTGCGCAGGAGCTGCCGAACAGGAGCTGCTGGAATTGCGCTCCTGCCCTCCAGCCCTCTGGTTGCAAAACGGGTTGACACTGTTTCTTTCTTTCCTTTTTTTTTTTTCTCCCTAGCTAAGCGCCACTGCGCTACAGCAGCACGAGTAGGACGATTCGTGATGGTGACCGTCGCTCTGTTTTGGGACGGTATTTCTAGGGTCTGATTTGAGCGCGGGTACGGGGACAGGGATTAAAACCAGCAGAAACGGGAGAAAGCTTGCAAACTATCCAGCTGCTTCGTGGATCTTTATGTCAGGAGCCAGTGTGGCATCTTGTGGTGATGGGATCATGAGAAAAAGAAAGTAAAACTGGAAACTGAAAAGAGGTGATGTTAACAGGGAAAGAAAAAAGCTGCAGAACAGCTAAGGCACTCGTCACTTCCAGCGGTGAGTTCTGCGTGCAGGTCCCCGCAGAAGCGCGGACACGCTCAGAGGTGAGGCGTAACCTGCCCTTCCCAGCGACGCTGGCTGCTGCAGTGCAGCTCCTCTCATGTCATCTTTGACTTCAAACAAAAAGAAAAGCAAAGACAGAGTGCAAGTGAGCTTCCACCACAGAGGTATTTCAGTTCTTGGTGTGACTGGCGCTCAGAAGAGCACAGCCCCAGAAACGGGGAGGTGGAGGTGACCTGCAGCAGCTCCCCAGACTGACACACTGACTGTCGCTGTCCTGCAGGATCGCAGCTTCTCACCCAAGCACGACTGTGGTCAGCTGAACCTGCCCGAAGGGGGGTGGGACGGCCCCCATCGCAGGAACACAGGTAACCTCTCCATTTGCGAAGCGCAGGGCTCATTCCTAAAACCGTCTCTGCCACAAACCAAGAGCAGCGTGTACATAAAAAGAAACAAAAATTCCCTTTCTTCACAAAACCGTTTGCACGCAATACTCTCCCCAGAGGGGAGTTGTGTCGCCTACGGCGCTGCGGGGGTGTGTTTAGGTACGCGTCGGAGGAACCGGGACAGCACCAACCTCGGGATGCTTCTGCCGGGCAAAGGCAGGGGTGGCTGAGCCGCTCGCCAGATTAGAAACGCAGCTTAACGCGTTCGTGCGAGCGCCAGGAGCCCAGAACGCGGAAAGCCGCAGACAGAAGAGGTTCCCTTGTGACCCAGGGGTCTTCAGAGCAGAGCTGTCTCTGAGGACGGGCTGCGAGCCACCCAGCTCTGCCAAGAGCCCTGGATGGCGTCCGTCTGTCCTCTTCCGGCCAGGACAGACGGCTTAGCGGCTCTTCCTGGTTTAACATCTTTGGGGAGAGGTGGGGGATGTCCCTGGCCTTAGGAGGTCAACACAAACCTTTCCTTGTAAATTTGAGAGTTGACTTAAATCTACTTAAATTTGAGAGAAGCCTCACATTGGCAAACATGTTGCTGCATTAAAAAGAACGCCTGCTAACTACACCCTGCGAGAAGGGCTGCATTTACACATCTCCCACCCCCACCAAAACCCCCCCGATCACATAAAACCAGCAGTCTGCTGTGAAGCAGCAGCTCTGATCCAGCCTAACAGCCAACTTCTTCATTCAGCAGAGGAGTAAAGCACAACGTCAGAAACCCGAAACTGATAAATATTCCCAGTTCTGCAGAGCCCCTCGGGCACGAAAACCACAACCCGCTTCCCTGCGGCACACGCCGTCTCTAGCGCTTCAGACTTCTCTCCCCTGGGTAGCTGAAGCTACTGAAGGCTACCGGCCGCCGCTGTCCCCTCCCTCCCGCACAGCCACAAGAGGAACTGATACGCCAGCAGAGAGGCTGGCTCCCGGGCAACACAAGCTGCAACCCTTCCACAAATCAAACCCCAGTAGAAGCGCGTATTAGAAACGGGAACGCAGCTGCGTGCGGCACACGGCATCATCTCAGCCTTTCGCCTGAGACAAAAGTCCCCAGAGGAGACGGTCTGTCAGCGTTCAGAGACCAAACCCGACTGCGACTCAGCGGGCTCCCGAGGCCACCCCGACCTCTGCCGGGAGCCCCGAGAGCAGCACCGCGAGAGCGCACAGCGCGGTGCCTTCTGCACACCCCAGCCCGCACAGAAGCCGCGCTTTCCGGGAGAGAACGTTGCCGAACACGCGCACGGCCAGCTCTGCGCCCGGGACTGCAGGTGAGCCGACCCCTACCCCGCGCAGCAGCTACCCCCCGTGATACGCAACACAAACCCACCCAGCCAAACGGCTTGGGAGTAGCGATGCTGTGCTCGTGCGGACCTTCTCGGCTCACCGCGCTCCTGGTGACGATCACGCAGGGCTGCGCGCGCCTTTGCAGCACCAACAGCAGCCTCCCCCGCAGCAACGGCGAGGTTGGCTGTGCTCACACCACAGAGAGACCTTTAAGATCGTCAAGTCCAGCCACAAACAGCACTAAGCAGTTAAAAAAATAAATCAATCAAGACACCGCACCTCTGCCCCAGCCACCGGCTGACGAACCACACACCATCTGCACTGCCCTGTCGCTCCCGGGAAGCAGCAGAATTCCTTCCCACTACAGCTTTGCCAGTCTTGTCCCCTCCTGGATACAAGGAAATTCAGCCACGGGACTGTTCGGATGGGTTTAAGCTAAACACACACGACAAGCTGCTTTAGCACAGCTGCTCGCACCACGGAGCGCACCCAGGCTGCCTTTGCAGCACTGGTGTCAGCGGCCAGCGAGCGAACGCGAGGCCCTGCCCCGGCCCAGGACACAAGACGGCGCGGAGCAGTCGCAGGGTGACCTGCAACGTACAGCAGCGTCTGAGTGGGTCTCGGGTGCGTTAGGGGGATGTGGTGTCGTCCTGCCCGCGCTGCAGAGCACACTTACCTTGAACCCAAGCGCGCATTCTGCAAAGCGGATGTATACAGCAGGTACTCGAGTTAAATACTAAACAACAAGTTGTAACCAAAACTTTAATCCCAAGGATCTCACAAAAGACATTTTACAAGTGACATGAAAATTCTTGTACAGTAAAGAAATGTTTAATTCATAACTTTTACAATGTACCATTACACACTCAACACATCCACTCCAGTTGTCAGTTCTGCTGTGTATTTGGTCTGTTCAGAGGTTCTGGAATAGATGGTCAATCAATCATCTATTTAAGAAGTACTCTAGTTACATGAAGTACAAAAATTAACTGACCCTACGGCTAAAAATTTATATTTCACATAATATAAAGTAGCTCAGTTCCAGGTAACGAAGTCAGAACTAGAGCTCTGGATAAAACTGCAGCTCAGTCATTCCCTTCACACGCCACTGGCTCGACGTTCCTGACTATTTCCGAGAACTGTACTACGAAGCATCTACGTCTCGTTCTGCACAGACGGACACCGCTCACGGTCACGCTTCTGCAGCGAGCACATCTTCACTGTGTGCTTGCTTCCAAAAGCCGAGTCCCAGCAAAACATACCCCAGCACGTCAAGACCAGAAACATTCTTCTATCTATGCGAGACAAACCGCTTACCACTCAACACAAACAAAACCCGATGTATAATGGCACATTGTAAAGTGACTAATATTACAAATCATATGATCTGCTTAGAACCATATACAGATTTCACATCTTTACATTTGCCACCTGTTACAAGATACAAGGAACAAAGCAAGTTCAACAGCTAAAACATTTTAAAAATGCACCAAGCTTTATGAAGTTTCAAAACAAAACAATGTTCTGTACATACTCCTCCTGTCCTCAGATCTAATGACTTCCTGTACACAGCTCCTTCTCACGCTCCTACTTCCTCTCATTTGACCTGGAGCGACTGAAGAAGAAAAGACGCGTTAGTTACCAGGTGCCAACAGCAGATTTTGCGTCAACCCCCCAGCCCAACTCAGCAGATTACTTTCAAGCATTTAAAAAACACTCTTCGTTTCACAGCACGGAGTATTTCATTCTTCAAGGTAAAGAATCTCACAAGACACTAGGGGTGATTCTCCACCACAACCCACTTCAGGATTACCCAGACCGAAACAATCCTTTTTACAGGTTTACTCAAAACACATCGCCACTGTGAGACTCAGCCTACCTGCGAGACCTGGAAAAGGAACGAGAAGGCTTGTGGTTCCTCTCCCGTGAGAGTGACCTCTCTCTTCTTCTGTCTCTGGAGAGGGACCTGTTAAAGATTACAAAGATGATTACAGCATCAAAGCAAAGCTGAACTCATTAGTTACAAAGCTATCTGAAGGGCTTCCCTTCAGGATGTTAAGGTTTTGAACTAACCATCCAGGGGAAACCTGTTGAAGATTATGGTATTAGCCTCTCCTTTAGGTAAGAATAACCAGCTTGAGCCATTAACACAGCTCCAGTTTGCTGTAAACAGGCACCTATTCCTTTGCAGCAGTTTAAATCTGCAAGCGACACGCCTCAGCTCGCGCGGCATGTCCACGTGTATTTACGCACCCCATGCAGTAAAGCCGCACCCGATGCTACAACAACGTAGAAATGGCTTGTGAACTCTGGAAGCTTCAAAAACCCTAACACACAAGTGTGCTACGCTGTCGTGTCGCTGCCACCTAGCGCTTCGCAGTACGCAACAGCGCACACTTGCTGTTATCATGGGTACTGGTGGCTCTCGGTACCCGGAGGAGAGCGACGCACTGACACCGTGTTACTTCCACTCTTAAAACCCTTCGACTGACAACCCTGGGATCTCCAAGAGCTGTGTAAATATGGTAACTCCACGCAAGCAAAACAGCAGAAGCAAGCCAGTTTCCCCTTTTAGCAAATTCCAATGCCTACCCTGCAGCCTGCTGCATCCAGACAAAACAAATCAGCTGTTTGCTTCTTTTCAAACCTCCTGGACAAAGTGGCCCAGGCTATAATGAACTGATGCATACCTGCTGCGGCTGCGGGAAAAGCTTCTCCTTCGCGGTGATCTAGAACCAGAAAAAGAAATGTGAGGCTTTTTATCAATTCTTTCAGCATTAACGGGGTGAGGCATTTCCCAACTTGTCAAACTCACTGTTGGGCCCAGGGAACGTGCCAAGAATAACTGGCATCCATCATCCAGTAAAAGGCATGGAAAGATTAGGCAGTAAAACAAAGCTCAGTGTGAACAGCACGTTTCCAACCACGAATTCACTTTAACCAAGAACGCTTCATAGCAGAGTTGTCCAATGCAACACTTTTCATTTCAACTAAATACACTGCCCAGAACACCACACCAAAGTCCCACAAGTGGTTCCAAAAAAAAAATAGCACAGATCAAATATTTTGGAACCCATGCAAGTCTAAAAGGTCCACGGCAAGACACAAGATATACCAAAGTGGAAAAAAAAAGTGAAAATGCGCTCAGTGTAAATATTGGTAATGCCATTAAGTGCTACATTAGAACTGCATATTTGTGATTGTAACTTTTAATGCCATAGAGTGTGTTTAGACTATTTTTTTAGAAAAAAAAATAAAAAAATAAAAATAACCTTAGCTCGGCCCAGTTCATCCCAAAAAGTAATTGTTTTAAGTTTTGAAAACTGTTAGTAAAACCATTTAAAGGTGATAGGATTTTTCTGGCAAGGAAAAGCTAAGTTGGTTAGAGCTTTATTAAAAATTTAGTTTGGCATCTCACATGCAAATATACCGTCTTTTACGTTATTCACAGTGTAAGAGCTTCCGTATCACCCTTAAAAGTTTTCTCAAGCAACATATGTACGTTACCACTCAATTATGCACAGCCAGCCTTTGATTGAGAAAAGTAATTACTTATAAGCCGCTTACTCCTTATTTTAACCAGCAGTAAACTGTATAAGCAGGAAAAACTTACTAGTTTTTGGTTTCAACAAGCTAGAAATGGTGAGGTGAGGCTGCCGGACTGACTGCCAAGAAGAATTTGCTGAAAAGGTTTTGCCAGATGTTGCGTTGTATTTAGTTGGTTGGCGAAGGGGGTGTTGTGGATTTTTCCTGCTTTTTTGTTAGCCGAAGGCTGCTGCTGTAGTTGTTGTGAAGACATTTGGTAAATAAACAGCTGAGCTGATTGGCCGGGAATGTGTGGGCGGTCGAGGTGGCTGCTGCCGATTTGGTTAAGGTTGGAGAGAAGGCTGAGAGAAAACAGCATGCTCGGGAACCAAAGGGCGGTGCAACCTGACGACTGGCCATGCCTGGGTCATGTGAAACGACACCAGCCAAGCTGAATGGGGCGCGCTGGTCACATGACGCTGAAAGGGCTAGTTGACTGGCTAATGCAGACTCAGAGGGTGGTGAGAAGAGACATGATGGTGACTCTGTAACGGGTTCATTTTTATTAATAGATGGACCAAAAAGCATAAAAAAAATGAAAAACAAGCCATCAGTACAACCATCTATTAGCTAACAAATACTCCTAATGTGTTATTTTTCAACAGCAAAAGGGTAAGCTCAAAACCCTGACTTGTGAGGACTTCACTCACCTGCAACAGTAAACTCAGTCCTGCAAAAACCACGCTGCAGACTTAAACTGCCAGACAAGCTAGTCTGGGTCCAAGAACATTTCAGTTACCAAAAATCCTGCCATATTTTAGAGCTGGGTTTGCAAACCTTAAGTGACAGGATCGTCACATGATGTTTTAATTCCAAACTAACACTACAGTGTAAAGACTCGAGATGTTTAGAGCAACTGTTACTCGATCTATTATTAAACAGCTGCCTACTCAGAAGTATTTAAATTGTGCAAACAAAGCGGAGAAACACACCTGCATGGAAATGCTACGCTGCCGTATGTCATGTTCTGCCATTATGGAATAAAGGAAAGGAACAGCCTAAGTTGAAGTATGGGGAAGAAAGGGAAAGTGTGACTAGAAGATGAGCAGATTTGAGGAGGAACGAGGCTAAGTTCAGGATACAGGGCGCTGACTACCAACTTGCCCAGTGACCTAAGGACAAAAGCCAACATTCAACACAACTTAAGTTCACCTTGATTTTGTGGGGTTCTGGGGTTGTTGTTTTTTTTTTTTTTTTTTTCTTTTAGCATTTGCCATTTCCAAATTGTGATCAGATAGATGAATGTTATCCAGCAACATGCTTTTAAAACACCTGCTTCTAGGATACTAAGTGGCAACAGTACCCACAGCTCTATGAGTGTACTCTGACCCAGGGTACCTGCGTCGAGGAGGAGGACTTCTTCTGCGATAGTCGTCTCGAGGACGCCTGCCCCAGGATGGAGGTGGACCACGGTTCCGACTCCGTTTCTCACCATTGGAGAGCTCCACTCTGACACGACACCCACAGAGGGTTCTGGGGAAAGAGATCGACATCGGTTAGCATTTCCAGAGACAAGTCTGCATGCAGAGGAAAACCTATGGAATTGAGAGAGGGAAAGGGAATAGATAACAAGAAGAATACTCTGTTTATACACATTAGTCAAAGTACATTGGGTTCAGAGTCTAAAAAAGTAGACTCCAGCATGACAAAAGGTTTAGCCCCTTCTGAAAGCCTGCCCTGCTACTAAAGCAGGCAGAGAAGGAACCAAGGACAGTCACGTTGCCTCTTCAGAGTAACACCATCTTGAATTAACTCACACACACTAAGAGGTCCGGTCATCTCCAACTTCACAGTCCAACTCCAAAATGCCAAATTACCCGTCCCAATGCTACCCCTGCACACTGCTGTACAAATAAATATTGCGTAACAAATGCGTCAAGTTCTTGGTTTTGCCAGTTGAAGCTTCCCAATTTAAACTGTATCACTACCCACAATTTCTCTTATTTTCAGCAGGCAAGTCAAGCATGCAAGAAGCACATTTTACCTTCCATCTAGTTCTCTTACTGCATCAGCTGCATCTCGTGGATCTTCAAATTCCACAAAGGCAAAACCAGGAGGGTTTCTCGCCACCCATACACTGCGCAGTGGTCCATAGTAGCCAAAAGCTCGCTCTAATTCAGTTTTGTTGCCATTGTTTCCAAGGTTACCCACATAAACCTTGCAGTCCAGCGGACAAGAGTCACGATGCATCGCTAGGACAAAAAAAGAAGCTTATGTATATTTAACATACAGCAAGCCTTTATTTATTTACAAGGGAAGTAATTATATTGGTTGCTTTCCCCAGAAACTTCAATAACAGTATGATCTGACGACAAAAACATTAACCTGTGGGTGGGGAGGCAGCAGAAGTGTTCAAAACCAAACACAAAAACTAGCTGCTGTATCATAACCGTGATTAAAATTCACTACTTAAGGGAATCTCGTTTACTTTTAAGGCCCCCAACTTTTAAGTGGGATGTTTCTCCGCGCCCCTCTCCCCTGCCCCGTCTTCGAGCGGGGGCCGGGCCTGCAGAGGGAGCGCTGCGCGGGAGAAGGGCTCCATTGTTCTCGGAGCGGGATTCGGGGGAAGCCGCACATGCCGGGGGGAGAAGCAGCGCCATCTCCGGCAGAGGCCAGGCCGGGAGCGCTCCGGGAATCCCTCCAGAGCGTCTCCTCAGCGCTGCGTGAGGAACCAGCGCTCCCCCGGAGCGGCGGGAAAGGCTGCACGCCATCCCCGCGGCACCTCCCGCCCAGCCGCACCTCGCCTCACTGGCCACAGCCGCGGAGAAAAGGCGGCGAGCGGGCTCTTCAAGGCAATCCACGGCCTACCCGCCTCCTCCCGGCCCGGCTTTCCTCAGCGTAGGAGCAGCCACCGCCCGCGGCCCAGCTTTACAAAATGGCGGCTGCTCTTTGTTTGCTGCCACCGGGCCCCGCCGCTTCCATCCGCCCTGCCGGGCACCGAGACCGCGGGTGCCGCCTCCCCCCCCGCCCTCCGAGGTGAAGATCCTCACCGATGCTAAGAGGGAGGGCGCGCGAAGGGAGCCCGCGCTAAATTCGTAGCCGACTCGACCCTCAACGAGACTTCCGCTCCGCTTTTCCTCACTGGACAAAATGGCGGCCGCCGCCTTCCCCGCCCGCCTTTATATATGCCGTCTGCTCTCACGTGACGCCAGCCGGCAGCAAATCAGAGGGCGCCGTTCCGCTGATTGACAGCTCGCCTCATCCCGTCGCCTCCCGCGGCCCCGGGCGGCGGGCGCGCGGGCTTTTCCGGACCGAACATGGCGGGAGCGCCGCGGCACGGCCCGGCCCGGGCCCCTCCGCTCCTCCCGGCCAGAGCTTCGCTTCGGGGTCTGCCGGTCGAGGAAGGGCTTCGGGCCCTGGAATCGGGAAACAGCAGCACAGCCACGGAGGCTGATTTGCTGGCTGAAAGGGAAAAGGTGGTTTGATTTTCTTCTTGTGTGTCTCTGCCTCCCATGGGTACATGCAGGCCGTGTTTTTTAAGCACCAGCCCCTCATCGCTGGGATTTTACACGTATGAAAACTTCGATTCGCTAATAACCATTTATTTTACGTGTACGAAAGCTTCGATTCACTAATAACCATTTATTTTACGTGTATGAAAGCTTCGATTTGCTAATAGCCATTTCCCCCCATGGGCTGGGGCTTTAAGTAAACGTGTTGAGCAAACTGGTGATACCCCATGGTTTTGGTAAATTTTATGTCTGGGTTTCTGCCTGCTGAGGCACAAAAGAGAACAGATTTTTTTCAGTGCTCAATAGAAAATGAGAGGACTTTAACTGAGGCATTTCAGTCACAGAGGGCACAGTCAGTGGTGTTGAGGTGCTTTACTAAACTCTCAAGCATTTAGCTAGGACATACAACAAAAGTTTTAAAATGAGTTAAAAAAAAAATAACTCGCTCCAGAGGGGTTGCCTTAGATAAGGATGCCTTGCATGTTCTGGGTCAGCAGGTAAGGTGAGAAACCCACCCGGGGCTGTTGCCACAGTAACTCCCCAAAAGGCTTACCTGTAGGCTGTGTTTAATCTAGACCTTACTTTTTTGACTTGGGCCAGACAAGAAATTTATCTGGTACAAGTATAATTAATAATAATTTTAGTAATATTATATATGATAAGGCATTTTGAGTACAAATTAATGCACATGCACTGTGTTCTCCAAGCAGCAACTGTGCAGAGCGTCGGGTGTCCTCAGTCTACTAGAATAGTACCAGCATGTAAAAAAAAATTACTGGAATTAAAGACAACCAGCTGGTATAATTCACTAGCATTTTCCAAAATCTTTTGCAGCATCCCTCATTAGTTTTAAGAACCTCTTCTCAGTAAAATCCTCCCAAGGGTCAAAATTGGCCAAAGGACAGAAAAACAACACGGATTTTGCTGTAACTGATGCTCTGAAGTAGCTATATCTGACAGTTACCTGCCTTTAATTAAAGAAATCTAATGCATTGTAATCTAATATAGCTGATGGTTAATTTCCTGAGGCAACACAAACAAAGGAAATAATTCAAAGTTTACTTGGGGCTGTTGAGCCATTTCACTTTATGATTTCTTTGAGATGGTGATTTTCCATGCTCGCCTCCCTTCTTCACTGGCATTTGCAACATTAACTAGATCCTGCCTCATATCACAGAATGTACATTTGAAACATGATTTCAGATTGCAATAATACCTATATTAAAAAAAAAAAAAGAAACCAAAACACACCAAACATCAGTTAGAGAAAAACGTGGACAACCTTGTAATAATAGCAGATCTTTAAACTTCATACCAAAGCTACACGTGACAATAATTACAGATGGCAGACCTGGCAACAAAGGATTTATTCAGGAGTAAGTTCACCTCCTGCAAGGTAAGGACGGCATTCAGGACTCATCTAGGACATACTACCTGTTCCGTTCACCGCACTTCTTATACGGGCTTAGGCCCATCACTGTGCTTCGTAAATCCCATACCATAAAAAGCGTGTCATCCAAACATAATCCATTTTCAGTTTGCTTTTGGCATTATAAAGAAACTAACCGTGGCACGTAACCCTGACAAAAGGCAGAGGTCAGAACAGAGGCAACTGCATTCAGCCAAAAACTCCACCTATTTCCACAGTTGGTTTTAGGATGCCCCAGCACAGCCACACAGCGCTTCGGTAATTCAAAAGTCAGCACTTTGATTGTTCTCTGAAAGATCACACCCTGAGTCAGCTCTGAGTGTGGCTGTAACCCTGTGTATATATATTCATATAGGAAAGCTGCATTGTTACATTACTTTCTTCCTTATCCCAAGTTTACGATAGTTTGAAAAATCCTGCTGCATTGCAACTCTCTTGCTCTTGCAGTAAGAAAATGCCATTCATGTCCAATATTTATGAGACGTACAGAACTTTTACATGACTCAGATCTTCCATAAACGGAAGGAGAGACCACTGACTTCACAGACAAACCCAAATCCACTTTAGACAGCTGGGCTAAGACTATAGACCGAGAACGCCTGCACAATTACAGTGGAGCACAGTTGTCTCTGGGACCAGAATCCATGCCCACGCCGACACAAAGTAAGGTGTTACAGTCAAGCTGATGTCGTGGTTTCTGAGATTTAAATCTCACATAAGAAAATTAACTTATTCTAGCCATCATGGTGTGGAAGAAACCTCAGCCACGTGAGCCAAATTTAAGGGATGCTTCAGGAGACAGCATTTACCGAAGAATACTTCTATCAGCAATAGGATCTTTTAGAGTTGCTCCTCTAGTGAAACTAGACATTAGCAAAAATACTTATTTACTGGCATGGCAATCTACGGAAAGGTCTCTTGCTAGGAAAGTCATTACGTGTACACAAGAGGAACTGGTCTGAGGGGACAGGCCTTTGCTTCCGTCAGAAAGCCGACTGCACAGTCATAGCTCAGCTACCTGCCTGTGAACTTCTGGTGGATTCAACCCATTTTCACATCCTGCCAGTAGACTGATCTCGATGAAAGCTGTTTTCTAAAGAAACAGTGACCTACACTTGTCTGATATTTAGATGTGTTACCATCAGCTCACGTAAGCTTATTCCTGTCACGACTGCTCTTCTGTTTACAGGGTACAAGTCCCCATCCCTTACTCCCTCACTTTTAAAATGTATACTTTTTTTTTTACACTGTGAAAGCTTTTAACTGTGCCTCAGACCTCAAGGAAAGGCAGGGTCAAACGACAGATTATAATGTACACATCGTAGACCTAAATGAGGACACACTCAGCATCCAGCGCAGGGGCACCGCATGTTCCGAGGCTCAGCACCCCAGGATTAATTAGCAGGATGTCCATTTACGTGAATGACGTGTCATCTGGAGACTCAGTTCCTCAGCCTTCATCCCCAGCTTTCCAGGTGGGAGCCTTCTGCCACCGCTGGGCTCCCACCTCCTTCTGCACCTTTTATTCCTCGGGGGCTGGGTGGTGGCCTCAGTGCAGCCCCCCGCATGCCCCGGAGCAGCAGTGACACGCTGCTCTGCGGGATTTAGGGCTGAAATCGCAGCCCCGCACCCGGCCGGGGCCAGCCCCGACCCCCGGCCGCACCGGGGCGCGGGCAGCAGATGGCGGCGTTCAGCCGATCCCGCCGCACCGGGATGCCCCTCCTTTTGTTTTCGTTCCTGCTCGGTCGAGGTTCTCCGCAGAAATCTGCAGGGGATAAGCTGAGAGAGCCCAGCGGGGGTTACAGACACAGCACAAGAGACTGGGAGGCTTTGCCTCAGCTCCACCTGAGCTTTGCAGAGGGAAAATATTCCATCTGGAGACTATTCGGTGAATTAAAAAGAAAGAGTCTGCCCCAGGCTTGGCTCTAGGGCAGGTTTTGCAGGACAAACCACTTGCTTCTGTGTTCAGATAAAGCTGTGAGTCTCAGGCACTTCTGTAATCCTCGCTTGAAATCAGAAAATGGGAAGTTAAAACAATGAGCCTGACTCACTGCTGTTCAACTCTAATTTTAATCCCCTGGAAAATGGGAGTTCTCTCTGGGATGTTGCCGTATGTAGTGGATTAGGAGCCAGGATTAAAACGGCCCACGCAGTCTGGACGCTGGCCCTGGGCCCTACCCCCCTCAAACACGATTACTTACACCCGGGGTTGCACAAGACTGTCCCCCTCAGCAGCAGAAGGTGATACAGAAGAGCTGTAAGCACCCAAACCGAGGGGGAGCCTAGACCCTGCTCTGTAGGAGCTGAATTTCATCCCCTTTAAACGGTCAGTGGGGCGATGCTGGCTCCTTCCTCCCGGGGCAGGGGGCTGGTGACGCCCCGGTAGCACCAGGCCATGCAGGTGTGATGGTGCAAAAGTCTTCGTGGCCTCCGGCTTGGCTGCGAGGTGTCTCCTGTGGTCTCTCAGGAAGGGAGAGCAGCCACTCACCAGCAGCTCAGGGGAACTATATTTACCATCCGAGTGTGGTCAAACAGCTTCCTCTCAACAGGGCGGTGTCTTTCCACACACCGCACTGAACAGCTCATATGAATTTTAGTCTGTTAGGCTAAGAGCAGTTAGGGGAAAAAAAAAATCCAATAAAACAAAGTAGATTTTTACATTAGAGAAGCATGAAGCCCTCTGGAGCCCACAGTCCTGTTACTGGTGAATAACAGAGAGCAGAACGTGGAAAAAAATCATCTCCCCGCCTCCCTGAATATAGAGGATCCCTTTGCTGTGCAGTCTTTGTTTAATTAAGTTTTCAAATCCCAGGCAAGAGGATCCCCCTTGCACTAACGAGGCTATTTCCACGTTTGCTTTGCTTTCTGTTTCCTCCCCCCATTCCTCCTTCCCCCTCAACTGGGCCTCCAGGCTTTCTCTTTCCTTTTTCTTTCATGCACTGCAGCAAGCCATATTCCCTTCCTCCCCCACCTGGCTCCCTGGGGAGAGGACTGGAAAGCAAAACAAAAGAATCACTCACTGGGAAACCGTAATTTGCACAGCCCTCCTCGCTCCAAGCTCCCACTTGAGAAAGGTCTAATGAGAAGTCAGGGCTTAAGACTAGGAAGAGCCAGAGGCTGGGAGCGAAGGCTTTGAAGCCAAGGCGAAAACTTTTGATGGCTCCAAGCTGCTTGGAGGGAGGCCCCGAGGTAACCAAACTCCAGTGAGCTGGGTTTGCTGGTTACTTCCCTGCAAAATGGGCTCTTAGTCTGCTTTATGCTGTTCAGGGCTCTTGCGGAGATTAATCTACACCAGCTAAAAATACCACCCAGCAGCGCTGTTTGTACAGTTTCTCCTTGCAAAATTAGGAGGGTTCCCATCATCGTTAGAAATATTAACTGCTATGTGTGCGGCTGTGGTATAAGCTGTGCAATCGACACATTTTATGTTTTCTTTAGACATACTGCAAACCATGGAACTCAATCCCTGCAAGCACCTCTTCCCTACGGCACCGTTAGTGCCAGTCTTTGTGCTGGATGCTTCTCAAAGATGGATCCTAACTTCAGCGCAGTCTGCCCTCACCTACACCCTTAGGGAGATGTTACAAAGTCACATCCGGGGTTATTTTGACTTCTTCTAAGTCCTTGGGTGGAAGGAAATATCCAGTGGAAGAGCATAGCCATGGCAATGCGGTTTGGCCGTTACAGAATGTTTCGAGTGCCTATTTACCAACCCCCTGTGAGTGTCTCTGGCCTGCCTGCGGTCACTCGGACGAACGCGGTGTTAGTTCTTCGCTGGAGGTGCTGGTAGCTGCATTCAATGAAAGCCCGTTATATAATGGAGACTCGAAAAGTTCAAGGATGAATTAGACCAGGTGCTCTGGACATGACTTTGGCCAATGCTTATTAGTCCTTGCAGATGTAACTAGGAAACCTTGGTTTCACGGGCTGATAATTCAGTGTAACTGCAGTGTAACCGCTGCCCTGGAAACTGAGATGTGAAGCATGCCCCTGTTTTACCAACATTTAACAAATGCCATCTTTAATTGGTGATACACTTTGTTCTCTTTAATGAGTGACACTCTCCTTAGCAATTGGGACTCACGTAAGGCAATCGGGAACGCTTATTTGATTGCTCTGAAATAGCGGGACTCAAAATAAGCTGTCATGAGGAATATAATAAAAAGCAATTTGATGTCCAGAGAAGCTGCGAGAAAAGATGAGGTTGTGTGAGCACTGCTAATAGGGCCTGTCTCCGTTTGGACACTTTTTTTTTGCATTCACCTTTGGTTGCATTCACCTGAGACTGGGTTTAACGGGAAGGTATGGCTGTGCCTACGTGAAAAGAACTGGTAGCTTCTGATAACACTGAACAAATTATCTTTTCAATCTTTCCAGGGGATTTTTGCACAGCGATTACATACATTCACTTTCTTTCACTCTAAGAAATAGGAACTGGTCCTCTTAAGCAGACCAGTGTTTCAGCCTCATGGTCCAGGCACATCCTGAGTACCCAAATTCTACTGAAATCACCTGGTTAGAGATCATAAAGTGAGTATCAAACCTCGCACGGCATCAACTCGTCGGGTTTCAAAGCATATCAGAATTTGGCTGAGCTACTACTTGCTTTAGTTTAGTCAGCTGATAAGTCTTCTCCAGATCTCCCCAGTTTCCAAGTGTTAAACGTTTACTGTGCAATCAACAGACTTAAACAGAATTTGTACTGAACATTAAAATCCACTGGGATCTTATTTACCAACTCCTCAGTTCGATTTTCTGCTAGTAACGTTTTGCTGACTGTCTGATAACTGGCAGTACAGAGTCCATCAGCATTGTTGATTTAGATTCCTCCTACACAACACGAGTGTCCTATACGTGGGTCCACGAGGACAGCAAGGGAGGGAGCTCTCTTTTCCATACCATTCTTCTGGATCAGCCCTGGAACAACAGGTTGGAATATCTCTTTTCCATCCTCTTAGGGCACAAGAATGCTGTGTTAGAATAAAAAGTTCTCGCAAAACAGGACAGCCAGCAAAGGAGAAAGATACTGTCCACAAACTTGTGATCTTTTCCTTAGTCACTGCTGAATAGAACGTTTTAGAATCCAAGATTTATTATCAGTGGGAAGAAGGAGCTGTCTCATTTCACTGACACGAGAGGAAAGGTCTTAGTCACAAAGTGCTGTAGAGATCATTTCTATTGTTTCGGTGGTTTCTGAGCAGGTATAAAAGAAGGTGAAAGGCACTCGTTGTCATTGCAGCTGGAACGTCTCGACAAGGTTGGCCGGGGTCTGTGCGGATCAGAACTTGACCGTGATCTCTACAAGATCATCAGTAAGTAATAGTTACTTTTGTAACTGGAAGATGCTTTTAAATAAATAGTTTACTGTTGATCACAATAGGAAAGTATAGCTTATCCATGATGTATGAGCAGGAGTTCTGCAGTAGCATAACCTAAAATATCACACAGCATGTAAGTATCTGTATGTCTATTTGTGTGTATATATCTGTATTTAATATAGAAATTTTTAAATTAGAACAAGTATCTATCTGTTCTTTCACGTGTAGTTTAATTTGAACATATTGTCTAAGGAAATTACTCACAAATTAGTGGCATAGACTTATTAAGAAGCAGCTTAATTATACAACCAGATGTATAATTTGCCTTTCTATCCAGCCATTGACAATTCAGTATTCAAGTTAGGATAAAGAAAAGTCATTTGAGGAGATGCTGAGTTTTTTAATAACCCAAACTGCTTCTGCAGAAAAAGAAATATCTCTTAAAAAAATTAGTAGCCTCATTATACAGGAATTTATCTTTACTGTTCTTATGTAACAATTTAAATACTGCAACTTTGGTTTTGTTGTCCATCTAGGTTTTGATGTAACAATTAATACAGGATTTGCTAGTAAATAACTAAAGGGGGGTTAGGGTTAGGCTGGCGACAATGCTAAAAGCAGAGTACAGTCATTAGTGTAAAAAATGTGGAAATTTTAATGATAGGCCTGGCATTAAAGGAGCAGTGGAGTTTTAAGGATGTGTAGATAGAGGTGTACCAATGCCAGGAGCAGATGCCAGGATCTGCATGCTCCAGTCTTTAACTCTCTTTTGTGATGGATTTCTTAGGCAGCAATCCTGCTATTTTTGTTAAATTTCTGCTAAGTTGTTATCAGAAAGGTCTCTTGCCAGTTCTAAATGAAATAATTTCCTGTGCTTGCAAATGCGCAAGATGGGAAGGAGTACATTGACAGGCAGTAGTGGAAAAACAGATCTAGGACTTTTAGAAAGGAAATGTAGAAATGTACTATGAAATCGATTCATTTTTTACCGGTATATGTTACAAATCCACGTTTGATGTTCTGGGATGATGCACCATAGTACAATGCTCCACTTTTACCCGTGCTTAAAGGCTCAAATTCATTTTGTCAGGTGAAAGAAAGAACAGAGAAGAAAAAAGAGTTGTGATCATCCCGTCAGCTTCTTGTCCCGTGGAGCAGATTTACAGAAGAGAGAAAATGTTCCTGCCCCAGAGATCTCTGCAGATGGTTACATTTTTGGCAATTCTTTTTTTTGCCTGTTTTGCAACATGTCAAGACAGTGAAAAGTAAGTGACATCATCCTTTTACTTAACATCGTTGGAAGTCTGCTTGCCTTTGATTTAATGGGCTATATTCACTAATTGAATTTTTAGATGCATAACGTATACCACGTTTCAGCTGTGTAGCAAACCACACAAGGATGTCCAGTGCAAGCCATGGAAATGGCACATGCTGAATGTCCATATTTAGGTTCCCATTCAGATCCAAATCTGCAGTGGGAGCCTACAGCTGCAGTTACCTGTTACCTAAACAGCCTGAAATCCAGAAATATTTGCATCACAGAATTAGCCTGCCCTCCCCAGTCACTATTTGGCTCCAAATTTTTGGTATATCTGAAGAAAATAAGGATTTGTTTTCATTCCCTGGACACCCCTGATTTCAGTTAAATTTCTGCTGACTTACAGCTCTGGAAGGAAAAAAAACCAAACCCAACAACTCTGGAACGCTAAGGTACCCTGGTTCCGACTAGGATGGAGCTAATTTTCACCTGCGGTGGGAGAGGAGCTGGAGCTGGAGCTGGAGCTGGTGGCCCCTGTGGCTGGGCACACAGCTGGGATAGTTCACTCATTAGCCATCAGCTGGGACAGTTTACCCAAATTAGCCCGAGGGCTGTTCCGTCCCCTGTCACACCATGCTCAGTGTTTGAAGTGGGGAGGGGGGTAGGGGATCAAGCGTTGTTATTTAGGAGGGAGCTGGGCATCGGGATCCAGGGTGAGCTGCTGTACTGTAGGTGACGTGCTTCAGTATCTTCTGGTTTTGTTTCTAATCTCTGTTTTCTCTTCCTTTGCTGTTCTGTTAAATTGTTTTTATCCCAACACTGAGTTTTTTCTTTCTTTCCTGATTCTCCTTCTCATCCCACTCCAGGGGTGGTGGTGGGGGGAAGTGAGCAAATGACTGCATGACATTTTAGCTGCTGAGTGGGGCTAAAGCATGACAAAAGGCCGTGGAAAGGGAATTTTAATCTGGTATTTAAACCTCTGAAAATAACCCAAATTTGGGAAAGACCAAATCTCTGTAAGAGCTCCTTAAGCCTGCTAAGGTTATTTTGTCACTGTCTCCCCAGTTTGGCCTTCCAATTTTTCCTTTTTAAAAAGGAGGTTCAAGGTATACCTTTGGGGAGCGGCACAGTGTTTCAGCTTCCCATCTGCAGGAACTGGCTGTCTCACAAGCCGCCCACGCGAGCCTTGCGTGAGTGTTCGCACTGTGGGCTTTGCAAGGGTCAGGCTGGCTGTGGGCACCAGCCCTCCTAACCTAGCCATGGAGGTGGCCTCGGGGCTGTCCTCCACATCATGGAGACACCAGCCGTGCTCCTTCTTCAGCTCAAAGAACCATCTAAGATCGATGGATGCGAATCAGCCATGTTTATCATAGGATTTTAGATCTGGCTGTGCTTGGTTCCTAACCAACTCTTTCTTCCCATTGCAGTAAAAGAGCAGTGACGGAGCATCAGCTCATGCACGACAAAGGGAGGGCATTTCAAGGGCTGAAGCGCCTGATGTGGCTCCACAACGCCCTAGGTAGTGTGCACACAGCCAGCAGCAGGGATATTTCGCTTTCAAATGCCATGTGGGATTTGCAGAAGAGCCAAGATCCCACAGATCTCCACAGCAGCATCAGCAGAGATGAGACTTCAAGCCTGATGAAGCAGCTGCTGGAACTGATGGAAAAGGAGCAGGGCTTCCCCCTGTTAAAGCAGCTGGATTTGCTGCAGTATGTGAAGACCCCAAAGGGTAACTGGAGCCCACAAGACCTTTTTGACATCCCTCAAATCAAAGAGTTGGGTAGCAAGAGAAATCCTGGCACCCAGGCACAGAACTTTTCCCACTAGCCTCAACCCAGCTCAGTCCATCCACCGCTTTAGACATGCCATGTTGTAAGAAAAAGCTCTAGCGCAAAGGTGAACTGCAAAAGAAAAATAATGTGCATTTGTTCCCTTAACCACTCCTGGGTGTTGAATAGAGACCCTTGTAAGGACCCAGGTTCTCTCCCTAGCAAGCAGGCTGAGCGCTGTGATTGTGAGATGGGGTCATTTGTCACAGGCCAGAAATCTTCCATGGCAAGGCCCTCCTCGCCTGTCACTGCTGTCTTAGGGCTGGGGCAGCTCTTGTAGGCCACATGGAGCAGGAAGTTTGGTTCATTAATCTGCATATTCAGATTCACTGCTAATGTTTTGACTCCTGAAGAGACAGTTCCCTCCTCACACAGATTCTCCTCTATTTCACACCTGCTTGCAGTTCTGCCAGGCTCTGCAGTAGTAATGACTTTCCTTATACTTTAGGTCCAAAGGTTTGTTTTTGCCTGCTTCTCCAGCATATAGAATATTTTACGCCTCTCATCTCTCGAGTTTTCCTTCAGGGTGGCAAACTTTTGCCAGGCTTCAGAGACAGAAGTTGGCAGTGATCCCCACTCTCCTGCCAAAGCCCTAGACATTCACCTTGTTCTGCTGGTGGAAGAGATGAGTCAGCTTCCAGGGTCCCTGTCTGAGCCTTTTCTTTCCAGGCTTCCTACCTTTTCTTTGCTCATGTGAAATCCTCTCCAAGAGTGCCTGTGTTGCATCAAGTTTTCTCTGCAGAAAACCAGCTTCATGAGACCATCTGTCTTTCCTGAAAGAGGCAGCACATGATTTTGCTACTCACCTTTAATATTGAACTGACTAGCTCTGCCTAAGCAAAGCAAGGTCGAGTTTAATGGCAAAATTTGAAGTTGTCTTTCAGAAATTAAATGTCACGTGTTACAAATACATCAGCGGTTCAATCATGTAGACTATATATGCCATTTTAAATCCTGAAATTCCTCTGTTCCTGATGGACTTCAACTGCATGTGCAGAAGGTATTTCTGAGTGGTTAAAACCTAAGAGCTCCTTGATGTTAAGAATAAAACCCCCTTTCACCTTCAGAATTGCACTTGCTTTCTTTTTTTTTTTTTTTTTTTTTTTTTTTTTTTTTTTTTTGTAGAGTGTGAATAAAATGAAGCAAAATCCTCTTTAGCTAGTATCTCTGCACCTTTGGAATGAGTATGGAATCACACTTCTTTTGACATGCCATTCCTCAGAGCTCGTTAGGTTCTCAAGGCCAATCGAACCATGACTGGAACAGATGGTTTCAGATGTACCCAGTGCAGACGCGGGCTCAGATGAAAACGGGTTATACTGCCCAAGCAATGACTTTGCTGAGCTGGGATGCGACAGCCCTTCTTCCCCTAAACCTCTCTCTGGGCTGTGCCAGAGTTCAGAGCCAGGGGATGAAACCCAGCGGACCAGGCTATGAAGAGCTCGCACCTCTTGGAAACGGCCGTCTCCTGTTGGCCTGCGGTGGATCCGTCTGTCCGCCCTTGCAGCCGTGGTTTCCCCTCGGGCTGAGGGGCCCTTTCCTGGGCTCTGGAGGCTGAGGTGACCGTTGGTGGCAGCTGTCCCTGGGTGCACCTCACCCCTGTGCTCACCACACGGTGACCCGGCGTGGGATGGGGAAAAACCGGCCTGCCCTGCCCGCGGGCTGGATGGCGGGGGGCTGCGTGCTGTGAAGCTGCAGGTCACGGCGCCATTGTGGGGCAGAGGGAAGGAAGCAGGACAGGGCTCCCCGGGCCTGTGGGAGCACCGCGGGCAGGCTGGTACCGCTGGCTGGGCGCTATGGAGAAAAAAGGGCTGGTTTGAAACAAACTGCGTGGCTGCTCCCGCCGCCCGCCACAGCCCGACGGCACCGCCGCCCCTCAGCGGCGCCCCGCGCACAGCGCGCATGCGCCCGGCCCGCCGCGGGCCCCTCGGGCTGGCGCGAGGCCTCCAGGCGCATGCGCCGCT
>WHYT01014121.1:0-24897 GCA_009806455.1 Tetrax tetrax
AGCAAAAAAAAAAAAAAGCCATATAAATGAATTAATTTTATTTTTATATTTGACTTAAATAGACTATCTTAGCACTTTAATCACTGTTCTTCATAGGTCTATCTAGTAAAATATCTGTTCCTTACTTAAACTTTTTCAGGAATTCTTATGAAGATGGTGTTTTCCTGTATTTTATTCCTATATTTTGTTCAAAATACTAAGTTTGGTTATTTTAGTAACAAGATTAAAGCATTTGCATTGAGTACTGATGGTGTTAGGTTTTTTTTTTTTTTTTTCAGACAGTACATTGAAAAATCACCTTCGTGACAAATGTATTTTATAAAGTATGAAAGGTTAGTGAGTTTGAATCTTGTGTAGTCTTGAATGTTAGAGTGCAACTCTAGTGTTGGTGCAGCTGAGTTTGCCAGAGTTTAGTTCTGAAAAATTATCTTTTGAGAGGCCTTGGAAAAAATGAACAGTGAGCTTAGAAGGTGGCCAAATTCACTTTCATGGTAGGAAAACAAAGTCACATGAGTGAAAGGGACTAAAATTGAGAGGAAAGTAGAAGATGGTGGTTTAAGATTTAGGCATTGTATGTAATGATGTAGTAGTACTGTAATACTCTATAGTAGGGGACAGAGCAGCGAAAGATTTCATAAAACCTGGGAAGAGTTGATTTGAGTGAGAGAGTGGGTGATTTTTAGTGATAGTTTTATCTTGGCTAGTTTCTCAGAGGTATTGTTTAGCATCTATGCAGTGTCGTAAATGTTTTATGAAATCAGTCGATGTTACCCAGCATCTCACAAAGAACAGTTAAGACACTTATTTTAAAATTAGAAGTATTCTTTGATTTGCACTTCATATTAGACTCGTGTACAAATGTATACATGCTACATGCTACCTTTAAGGTTTACAAACAGTTAATTTTTGGAAGTGTAGCCTATGAAGAGATAAGATGGGAAGTAGTGAAAGAGAATAGCCTGTGGTTCTGTGTGTACATTGTGCATGCATGCACAGTTGTGTCAGACTTCGGGGGATGGACGCAGTCATTTGTGCTGTGCCTTGAAATGAGATGACTGGATTATTGATGGTGAGCCTCCAGAGGAACTGGTAATTATTACTGGGAGTCACTGGGGCAATGCAGGGGTGCATCTACTTGACTTATTGTGGGACCTATGGACCCTATAAATAGCAGTAATTTTTGTAATACTGCTTTGTGTGCACTTTTGTTTGCTTTTGTGAACATTTACAACTTAGGAAAATTTACAGCTCTTCAGGATAGCTGTTTTTAATTGTATTGCTAGTTACAGCGATTAATAAGCTTTGATTTCTGACAGGATGAAAGAATCTTTTCTTTAGCAAGTGCAATGAATCTTTACTGAAAATAATGCTAACATCTATAAGTAAATGAGATTTTGGATAATTCTTCAAACATTTGATATATGATTGCTTATAAACTAGTGAAACTGGATTGGAATTCTAATTGAATATTTTGAGTACCCTTTTATTAGCTTGTAGCAAAAGTGCTAGATGTATGTATTTGATGCTGAATGTTAAGTATTTGCATTTTTGCACAGAAATATAAGAAACAAGTTAGTTCTGTCCTGAAGAACTTAACCTAAAATATTGTATCTTTTTAATTGCTTTTGAATACTACTTCGTATAACCAACTCCTGAATGGACATCACCTCAGTGTTAGGATTAAAAGAGCCAGTATTTTCTCCGTGACACATGTTATATAAAGAAAATTGTTTCAAGATTTTGGAGTATTCCATAGCAGTGAGAAACTTAATTGAAAGCAGTATGTTGTTTTTCTGTGGCTTACTGTGTTTCATTTTGCTTTCCTTTTAACAAGTAGTCTATGATAAAGATAATTGGAAGACTTCAGAAAATTGCAGTGCATCTTTTTCAGAAAAGAATTCCTAAATTGCTGGAAATTCTAAGTATTCACTTAGAATGGAAGCTGTTAATGCCTGTAAGACCTCTTTAATGTTTTATAAAATTCTTGGTATATTAATTGTAGTCGTTTTGATCCTTCTGTATTGGATCACAGCGTTGGAAGGGCCTGTTTTCAAACCATGTGACTCATCTTTATTCTTTATTGAATTCTTCATGAGTCCTTGAGTGGCATGAACTAAACCAGAGCTTGTTAAAATATCTCAATTTAATAGCTGACAGCTGTAAGTTCTGATGAAGTTACTTTCCTTTTGGGAAAAAAAAATAAATAGAACTAATTAGGATTAGTGTTAACTATTAGGAATGGTTAAGAATACCTAAATACAATCTTTTTTTTTTTTTTGCCGATTCTGTATTTCTGCAGCAATTCCACTTCAGCATAGTCTGCTGCTTCCTTGGATTTGCACATCTTGCCCAGTTCTGCGTATTTGCCTCCTTGCTTGTTTTCTGTTCTTTCAGTTTGTGAAATCAAATGCCATTTTTGAACCGTCTTTTCTGTTTTCAGATTCATGTCCTTTACACAATTCTTTGCAATATTCTTCACCCTCTTTCATGATAGATCTTCAATGACATTTAATTAATTTTCTATTTTCCTTTGTGTTCTTTTTTTACTGTACTGTTTCCACTCTTCCTATTGGGGTGCCGTAAGATGCTTATCTCCCTCCTTTCAAACTCGGATTTCCCTTTTTTGCACTAAGTGGTATTAAGCTGTGTATAAGTTTCTTAAATGAGAAGAAAGGCTGGTGACAGTGTCTGTTTATGCAGCCTGTTTCTGTGCTTTTCCACCATTTGATCATGTTCTGTACACTGACCTGTGTGACCTTCCTGAACCTGTTTTAAGTCGTTGTGGTATAGCTTATGTGAATTGGTGATGTTTTCTGAATTGACACTTAAACTTCCCGGCTCAAGGACATTTGGCTCTTTTAATTGTTGTATCCATCAACTTCCTTTTTCTTCCAGGCCTTCTCAGATCCATTAAAAAGTACCTGTGCAACTGTTCCCAAAGCCTTAACTTTTGCCATTAATTCATTAGTGAATACACTGTTAAAATCTAAAACGAGGATGCACTGGTTACATTGTTGTTGAGTATTTCCAACCTTTTTGCAAACCGGGAATTATATTTAAATATAGTATAGTCTTTTAAAGTAAGTAGTATAATACTGTTATATGATTCAGTATAATCTGTTATCTTCATTTCTATAATGTATCTTTCCTATTTTCTTTCACCTCTACTCTTGCAGCCGTACAGTGAATCTGCTCTGTCTAAACCCCCTGAAAAAAATGAAGCCATCTAAACTTACTTTACCTGATACCGATCTCCCGTTCTTCACTTGCAGTGGTTGAGCAGTTTGTGACGAGGGAACTTTACCACATATGTTGTGAACAAATACATTAATTTGTATGCTTGTCAGTTGTTGTTGGAGAATAACATACTCCATTTCATTTCCAGCTAGGTTCTCATCTTTCATATTTGCCTCAGCCCCGTACGTATGTGAAATATATCTGATCGGTAACAAGCAGGCCTGTAGCCATTTTTTGCAGAAGTTGGGGAGGAGGTTTGTTTTCTCTACTGGGAGTTGTATAACTACTGTAGCTCCTTTTCTACTTTTGGAAAGCCCTCTGCAAAGAGAAGTATTATTACTCCTTTCTAATGCTCATAGCATTGCTGAACAGTACGAGTATGAGACAGTTCTTATAATTATCAGTTTTCTTCCTGCCTGTAGATTTAGGACTTTCAGTGTTATATCTGATATTCTTGGTGAAACCAAAATGAGGAAGTTCAGGAACTTGAGAAGATTGAACCAGCGTTACTTTTACTCTTTTTAAAATTTATTTATTTTTATTTGGGGTGTCCCAAATTATATTTTAAGAGGTAGTTTTTGATTCCACAGATGTTGATAACACTTGTCTTTTAGCTTTTTGGAAATTACTTCAAAATAAAATTAAATTTGCAAGCATGGTAACAAGCACTATACCTTTAAATGACTAATTTCCACAACATACTAGATCATGTTTAAAAAGCAATGCAGAGAAAAGCAAGCCTACCTTTCACACCCCTTATCAATCCAGTGACAAGAGTGCTTGACTGAAATTACTATAGAGAATACAACTAATTTTTTAATTGTTTCTGTTAATTTTGGAGGGAGGTATTGAACTACCAAGTAACTTGGCAGAGTTTTTACTGGGATTGTTCTAGAGAGCTGTTTGCTGAAGCTCCCAACTTCTTTTTTGTTTTATAGTACCTGGAAGTGCTGAGAATTAAATTGGCATAATTGAAAGCAGCCTCATGAGAGTATGTCTTTATATAGCAAATCATATTTCAATATGGCTTTAGGTCAAGTTAATATATTTTTGTAAAGTAACTGTTCCTATTTTTATGTAGGTCAGCCAGTGATTCTCACTTTTGCTGGATCACTGTTTTGTTGCTTTGTTTCAGAGTGGAAGTTTTGAACATTGTCTGTTTTCTGGGAAGGTCCTTTAGACAAAAAAAATATTTTGTCTCCAAATTATTGTGGAAAAAGGGAGAAGATGAAAGAGCTTTAATTGCCTACTAAATATTTTACATGTAAAAAGTGTTTTGACTTATTTTGTGTTGTTTTGTTTCTTCATTTGACAGACTCTAAGATACTAAATATTAGCTTAGGTATAATCTGTTTTAGTTAATAGTGAAAACTGTGTGACTTCTTGTGGTCCCTCCAATTTTGCTTTGGCTTAAGGTTGAGAATGAAGTTTCGTTTCCTTTGTTCTAGATATTTCTTTATTTTTCCAAATCTGAAGTTGTTCTTTCACACAAACATGTACACAATTTGCTGTTTGCAGTTGTTTGCATTTTCTGTATTAATATTCATCAGTGAAGGGGGAAAATGCCTTCTTATTAATGAAATAGATAAATTTGTGAAGATCATAAATGGCCAATATCCAATTTATATCCGTCAATGTCCTGAAGAACTAGATCAACATAATATGCTTTGGTTTTTTGTTTCCTTTTAGTATCTCATCAAGTGTAAAATGATGTTATTTCTTTGTTACTAAGATGTTGACCCTTAAAGCTAATAATCCCGTGCTACCTTAGTCACTTGTTACAGTCTTCAGTCATGTTTTGTGCTTTCTCCCATACTGTTTATTATAAGCCTTTTGTACACTTACAAACAAAATTACCACCTTTGAAATGCTCTAAAACTCCTCGACCCCACTTCCGTTATGCATAAAGATTTATGTATTTTTAAAAAATTGTCGTTGAGATGTCTGTTGCCTTACGGTCTTCTCTGTATGAACTTGTTTTTATTTTCACTGGCATAGTCATTGTCAATGTAACAGCACAGTGATGAGGTGGATTGGTGGGAAACTATTGCAATTACCTTTAAGGTTGGGAAGGAAGGCCGCTTTGGTCTCCTCTTCAGCTAAGGGATTTGATTAAACTTCAGTGAAGAGTCTTGTACAGTAAACATAATAAAAAGTTTTGTTGGTGAAACCAATATGTTAACATAAGTGGAACAGGTAAATTAGTGTCTTGCCATTTTTTTTTTTTTGTGACTTCTCCAGAAGCAATGGAGGACCAACCTGTCTCACCTCAAAGACTTTCTAATGTAAACTCTTAACTACATCAGAACTTACTTTGATTTAGTGGTGACAGAACTTTATTGTTCCCCTACTGAGGGTTGAGTTGCTTCAGAATCTTTCTGGGAAACTCCTTTTCTTGGCTTTTGAAGTGTTCATTATTCATTTATGCACTTAAAATTACAGAGTTCTGAGAATTTTGAAGAGTGATGCAAGCTTTAGAAATGCCAGCTCTGTAGTGATTGCATAAGTAGACTGGGTAGCAGCTGCTCAAGAATAGTAGCTGAGAACTGCCAAAAGTGAAATTGTCTAATAGCACACAGGGAATCGTACCTTAGCTCATAAAGTTAGCACTTTTATTCCTGTGACTCTTTTTCGCTCAAGTTCTATTTGCAGATTGCAGTGCTTATGCAAGATTTTGCAATGAGAGATCTTGTTATTTTGCATGAGAGTTTGCGGTTTCTTGTACACACAAAGTTTTGCTTTTCAAATAACAAGATTTATTTGCTGGTTTTCTAAATGTTGCACAGTTGTTTCTCCTTACCTTGTTTTTAAAAACTGCCCTATCTTTGTTTCTAGCACTGTTAATTATCTCTACCTGACATTGCAAACTCTGTCAGGGAGGTAGTTAAATAGACTGGAAAACTTACATATTCACACATTACAGGTGCAACAGTGGAGTTATGTTAAGTTTAAAGCAACCCAGTTATCCTTTAAATTTTTATTATGGCTATGTGAAATGTGTAAGATAACTTCTGGGGATAGAAACGTATCTCGTGAATGATCTTACCAGTGTTAACTGTTCACTCTGACTTGGTGGCTCCTTTTCATCTCCTAACTCAGGAAAAGGACTTCGCAGTAAAACTGTTTCCCATCTCATGCTCATGCTTTCTCTTCAGCAGTTTTACAATCTGTTTTCTTTGGTGTTTGTACTGGGTCCCTATCTCTCATTCTGTCTTAAGTGGCAATTTTTTTTTTTTCTTAAAGACACTTTACATTTATCTGCAGATGAGTAAATAGTGTGTGTATGTATAGATATGTGATTAAAGCAAGTACTTTGTTGTACCTTCAAGATCGGGCAAGTTTAGATTTTCGGTGAAAGCTGTGCAATTGTAACTGAATTCAGATAGGAGAAGCTATGGCACTTATGTACATAAATAGAAATTGTATAATCCCAGCTATAACTAGACAGACTTTACAGATTGCTCTCTGGTCATGAACACTTCAAAACATTAAAGTTTAGAATTATTTGTTTTGTTTTATTTGACTGCACATATGTTTTATTTCTATCTTTCCTTTAATATTAATAAAGCAAAAGAGCATATTAAAGATAAAGGCTGAACCCTCTGATAATTATACTCTTGATTCCTTTAGCTTTCCTGCGTGGTAGAGGCCTTGTTTGGCAAGAGTAGCTATCTCTAATTTCAGGTTCACTTCTTGGTTCATTGGTTTAGGGCTTCCCTGTGATATCCTAGAATAGCTACTGGCCTGTGATGGCCTTAAGCCATTAATATCTCATTTTGGAGGAGACCCGTGGACAGTGGAGGATTTAAATAAAGCATAGCAGAAGTGACTGGCCAACTGCCAGCCAGGGGACAAGTGGCTTCCCTTATAATGACTGACACATCTTGAGCAGAGCCATGACTGGATTAGATGGTGACTAAGGAGTAAACTGCAGGCTTTTCCTAAGACTTGCAGAGTCTTTCTTGTTTCCTGCATCCTGAGGGAGGATGTGGTAGAACCTGAGGTACATGTGAGAGGGAAGAATCTTCTGAAGAACCATAACTTATTTTGTTATGAAAAACTTGAATATATGTATCCAAAATAAGGTTTTTGTAGTAAGATTTTTTTTTTCTTTTTTAAATGTGGGAAAGGGAATTGTAACACTTATTCTGCATACTTGCAAAGAACAACAGTGCCAGAATGCTGTAACAGCTTTAACCTGACCTGATCTCTACTGTAATCCCAAATCCGGCAATCCCCTTTGCCTTGGTTCATTATCTCTGATGTCTGCAATTTAAATGCTATGTTCAAGAATTAGGTATTAATCTTTTTTTGACTTCCTTCAGCACTGAAGGTCACAGTGTTTTCTTTAGGGGCAGGATTAACAAATTTAGACTACATTTAATACTTGAAATCTTCTACTTCCAAAGGTAAGTAAAACAAGCTGTGTTATTTTCTAGCAGTGCCCTTTTTTGACTACTGCTTTTAGCCTTCCTTAATGTTTCCTGTTGGTTAGCATTCTAGTGAGATATTGAGTTAGAATATTAACAGCAGCTGTAAGACCTGTCCCTTGTACCTTTGTAGTTTCACTTTGAGTTAAGAGCATACATGAAAACTGAGCAATGCAAGTTCAGTGGTTTAACAGAATTCTAGTAAACCTTCCAAGAAGTGTAACTGAAAGTGTTGGGCAAAAAGTTCCCATAGGTTCAAGGGACGATGATTACACTCATCAGCAGGTGTAGGTGAGAGCACAGTTTATGCCCTAGAATGGAGATTATAATCAACGATGAAGGTGGAATGGAAGAGTATGTTGGCAGGCTTATGCTGCTGGTCTTAAACAGCTGGGTGGAACTGTAACAGATACTGAGGAGTAGTGGATGTGTCATGCTAGGTAGTTGTAGCTTCTTGAAAATTGTGGCTGCCAGAAAATGGAAAATACCTCCATGTCCAAATGCCTCAAAGGAAACCATAAATTGATTGGGTAGTGTGTTAACTAAATGTAATACTTTTAGATTTTTTTTTTTTTTTAAGAGAAAAGGTGTAGACCTTCTAAAGTATTTGGCACTTCAATTGTTACATTATCTGGGCCATTAAAAACATGCTTCTCAGGTTTTTTCAGTTCTTGTAGAATCAACATTTGGGTAATATTTGTGTATATGAATAAAAAGTGGAAAACATGTTAGCAATCCCTTGGCAAATTCAGGGTTGAAAAATGTGTACACTTCTTGTATTAAGGTTCAAAAATCAGTTGATAGCAGTTTTCAGTTTCTCTCTGTCTTCAACATGAGAAGCTTCCAGTATTGGGTTGTAGCTGAGTCAGAGAAGTTCAAAGTCATTACAGAAATTGCAAAATCAACTCTTGAACAAGAATAAATAACCTTCCTGCAAATTTTTACCTCATGCCTTATGGGTTTTCCCAATGACCAGCAGTCATAGCTGGGAAAGCAAGTGTGTCCCAAAACCACTTGGGATAACTTAAAATCAAGTTCAAGCATGGGGCTTGAACCTAATATTTAGGGTGCATCCTAAAACTTGGTGGATGTTGAATCCAGTCCTTATCTCTGCATACCTAGGGAGCTCTTTAACAGCTCATAGGAAGTACTAACTAAACACTAAGATTTAAAGTCAATACATGGATTTCATAGTTTGCTTCTGTAGATATATCTTGTGTGCAAAGGTCAGGGAGAAAATAACTATAACCCATTGCTGTAATATGCACCTTGTTTCTGGTTGACTAAGAATTAAAGAAAGAAATGGTGGATACTCTTCATACTGTTTATTCTTCTGCTAACATAACACTGGAAGATTTATTTGGTAAAGACCATGTTTTGTTTCTTTCACAACCCATGCCATTCTGTGAATTCAATATAGGATGCCAATTCTAGCTGTTGGGGTTTTCTTAATAATAATAATAACCAATTTTAATGGGAAGTTTTATTCAAAGAAGAGCAGGAGAGCAAAATTCTTAAGTAACAACTGAATGTCTGAGTCCTCTACTGTCACACTTGTGGTCTGTGCTACTTACCTGGTATCATTATGCTGCTTCTATGCTTTTTTAATTGCCTTTTCTTTCCTTTTTTTTTTTCTTTTCCTGTAATCTCTTGCTATTCTGGATACCCTGTAAGAATTCCTTGCTTGTTTGTAACCTATTTAATTCCTTCTGTTGCGCATGTGGACAACTGAATGTTCACACCAAAGGGTAACAAGGTGCCTGGATTTGACAGTCCAGATACCAGAAGGGAAATGAGATGGTTTCCAACTTTCAGGTATTATATTGGACTTCTGGACAGAGGAGGTGATGGTTATGAAATATGTGGTGGGACTCTTCCACAGCTTTGGTTACGAAAATGAGTGGGGCATAAGCAGAGCTGAGGTTGTGAAAATTGTGTAATTGCGAAGGTTCAATAAATTATTGTCATGGTTTGATTCAGCTTGGAAGTGTTGCATCTTAAAACTGTTGTCATATAATTTTGGAACTTACTGAATGTGAGGTGAATGTCAGATGTTTCTTTAATTGCTTCTGTGAGTCACGATCTTAGAAACTAAGTTGAGAATTTGGGGTCAGTGGTGAAACTGTCACTGCTCTTAAGTTGCTCGAACTTACACATCATCTAATTAATGCCCTCTAACTTCTTGGCTTTGCTGAATTCTTCTGCATCACAATATCTGACCCAACATTCATACGATCATAAGAACCTCAGAGGTAGATTTAGTCTTTTAATATTGGAGTAGAAGTCTTGTGCTAGAGAGCTGCTAATTCAAAGGAGCTAATATTTGGGGAGTTGCACTCTTTGAGCCTGGAATACTTTTATGCAAAGCAAGTACTCAGTAGGTGCTTTGCATGAAATCATGTAAAAGTAACCAAGTTGTTTTAAATGTTAATTTATAAATTTTGGCAATTAGTCTGCACTACTGTCAGCTCTTAAATGAAGTCCAGTCTTATTGTCGGGTAACTGTGTTGTGATATCCCAATTTTAAGTATATTTCTTTTAGTGCCTGAAATGAAAAGCCTAAAAGGTGTCTTAATTACTCTCAGTCAAACACAAATGCCAGATGCCCCATCAATCTTACCTATGGCATCTCCTTTACAAGTTTCCTTTTGTAGTGTACAAACATATATTCCTGTTAAATATACTGGAAAATTATCAGCAACGTATTTTTCTTGACGCACAGGCTCCTTTCAGGCTAAGATATAACTTCTCTGTATTGAGTAGTTTGAGGGTGTTTTATTTTCTCTAACCAGATTTAACAAAAAAAAAAGACAAAGTATATTCACACTGTTCCTCAGTGGGGTAGTTGAAGGTGTTTTTATTGCTGCTTTTTTTCCCAGTCAAACCATATTCCTGTTTGTCTTGTTTTAAGCTGTATTGGTTGTGGTGTCTACAGAAGCTTCAGGCTCTGCTAAACTTTTTGTAGGCTTTAATTGCTGTGGTAAGCTGTGTATGAAATGTACAAATTACAGGAGGTGAGATCTTGCATATTTTTCTGACCATCAGTTAATACTCAAGTGGCTTAAAGCCTTTTGGCTTTGTTGGAAATTCATTTTTTTAAACCACTGTGGATGTATCTAGCATGTTCTATTCATGCAAAAGTTTTTACAGCCTGGATAACAAACACCATCCTTTTTAGTTTGGCCAGTGGTTGTTGATGGAGAATAGAGTGGCAACCTATAGGACAGTCAAAGCTCCAGTAACTTGTTAAACGAGGACCATTAAAAAAAAAAAAAAATCAAAACAACAAAACAAACTTCTCTTCACCAAGCTGGCAGTTCTTCGTTGTTAAAGCTTTGTGAAAATGGCAACGCCTGGAAAATGAACTTGAAGGAAGATGAGGAGGAGAAAGAATTCTCTGCAGCAGGTAATTTTCATTAATCATTAATTTTGGTGGCATGGAGAAGAATGAAAAGATAGAGAAGCATTTAGTCTGTTTTTGGAAGATGAAGATGGGTCTTCTGAGTACGCTTTTTTAAAATGCTGACTGCCAGGCTCTGCTATCTTTCTTCTTTACACTCCCATTCTTTTTCCTGTTGTAGCAGTGGACGATGGACAACAGCTTTTTGTATAACTTGGGAATTGCAGTTGATTATCTTGATAATCCCTAGTTCTGTCTGCCAGCTGACATGGCTTGGTTAACTGTTTTATTTGCGCTGTAGTTTATTTCTTGTGATGACAAATATAATTAGTAATGTAGAAGGTGCTAAATGCAGAAGGCACAATGTATAGTATGTACCAACACCTCATGTGTCAAAAACACAACTGCAGAAACATCAGTAATGTTCTGCTACTGAGGGAAGCTTTGGTGCATAGGTGTAGCAGCCAGCTGCAGCACCAAGGCAGTTTGCATGTTCAAGGCCATTTACAACACGGATCAACTTATTATGCTTTTTCGTAATTGCTGCAGAAATCATAGTAAATCTCAAACAACTACTTCTGTACATGTACTAAACAGATTTTAGGAGACCACTCTTGCTACTTATTGAATTAATTCATTGTCTATGGAAACAATTCAAAAGCCTTGAAACCATCTAACTTTTAAACTGTTCCAGGAGTTCATTTGTATTTGTAGTCCCTCATGCACCACCTTCTGAGGAGTAAATTTGAGATGAGTCCTAAGCAGACATTGTGGCTTGTTGGCATTTAAACACACCTTCTGCTTTTACAGAAACAGAAATCTAATGGAAGACTGACACTAATTTAAATCTCTGAACTATTTACAAAAAGGCCCACATCATGCAGAAAATTAACATACAATTAAACAGATCTAGCAAGTATGTTCTACTAATGCATGCTGAAGATCTGTTCCGCAGTCTTACTGTGTACAAGCTGTTTTGTATAAATAACTTCAGCGAATAATTTAGATTCTGTTGCTAGTTCTGCTAATTGCAAAATTCCTTTTTTATTTTCTATCCACAGCTCTTCATGTCTTTCACTAAGAGCAAACTTGTCAAGATAATTGCCCTTAACTATCCTACCTTGGAGGAGCATGTACAGAACTGATCTTAAAAAGAGAGAGTGATGAGTATTTGAAGTAACTGCGAGAGAAAAAGAAATCAAGAAGCATGTTTTTATGGATAATCTACAGAAGAAATAAGACTAAAGCCCATTAATAGGTTATTCTTAATAGGCACACCTGCTGAAAGGAGGAAAGGAAAATAACTAATAAAGAGTAAAATTGCAAAGAACACTTTTATTCTTAACAGAATAAACTGCATGTCATATGAACTTCTGAAGTACTTCAGTGACATGTTTTGACTTCTCTCAAGTAAACTAATATTTCTGCAGTATCAGAATTTGGTCAGCCTTCTGTTAGTAGACTCTGGACTGTTCCCTGATCTGTAATTATTTCTGTCTGTAAGCCATGGTTTTGTTGCTGTTTAACGAGGAATTAATTTGTAGGAATCTAACAGCATTCAAAAAAATTTCAAGACTATTCTAAAAGGATAAGGTTATTGAAAATATCTATAGTATTCCAGCTGCTTGTCCTAATTGTGCAATTTGAGAGAAGAGAGTTGAACTCCAGCAGTATGGCAGTAATACCCAGATGCCGCTGAGGAAAGCGTGTTTTGTACTAGGCGTAGGTGCCAAGTAAATCTGTTGTGGAGTGTTGATGCTGTACAAGCTGCATTTCTTCAACAAACCGTGTGTCACTCGTTTCTAAATGTGCTAATATAGTGTATATGAAAGGATACTCTCACTTCGTGTGAGGTATGCTAAATATATATCTGGCAGGAAATACTAATACTATAATGAGTTTTTAAGTTGGCAATCTTAAGAGTTGTATCAGAACCGTGTTGCTCTAAACATTTATTTGTATAATTCAACTTCTCTGCATCAGATGAAATGACATGCTGTTTGGAGATTTTTACAGTTACTTTTGTCTTTATAAATTAGTATTATCTTAAAACTCTAAAAAAAATATATGTCAATGCAGTGTTATTTTGCTGAATAAGGTTTATAGGTATGATGATCTTTTGCAGTGACTCAAGTTTTCTGTTAGTGCATCCAGTCAAAGTAATATTTTCCAGCATTCTTTAGAATGCTACCTAGTTCTGGTGTTAAACGTTGGTAATTCTTTATATTAAAACTGTACAGATGAAAATGTGTATACCATTTTTTTCCTTTTCTTAAAGGGGTCATTTGATAATTTGTGAAATTCTCATAGCTGTGCTTCCCTCCTTGCTTTTTTCCATAAGACATTCAGCAAGAAAATATTCAACCTATATAGCACTTGTGCTTCAGGGCTTACATTATATCTCATACAGCATGTACATGGACTGAATGTATTTGGGGACAAATAAGTGGCCTTTTTGTACTGCTGTTCAGAATATGATGAAAAGTGCCTGCCCCCAAGACTAAATCATTAATCTTCATTTCTGAGGATCAGGTCTTTGGTATGGAGGAACACCTTTGTGTTTGTCCAGGTCACAGCTGTGCAAACAGGAATCTTTGCATGAGTAGCTTGAACATGTATTTGCACCAAAAAAGAGGATTAAAATATTTTTAAAACTTAGTAGACTTTTGGATTCTCCTGTGAAGATGAACATTCAGCACATCAATACCAGGTAACTGCTTTTTAAAATACGTTATTTAAATACTATGTAGCAAATATTGAATAATAATGTAATTTTTACTTTGTCACTTACTAGATTTTTCTATTTTTTTTTTAATAGATACTCCAGTTCCAGTCCTGGATAGGTAAGTATTCCTAATGCTTCTTTTTAGCAGTAACTGTTTCACATGAAAACTAAGCTGAAGTTTATTCACTTCTTTGCTGTCACAATACTTTTTTGACTACTTCCTGGAGATAACTTGATTATGCTTAATATGTGCATCTAGATGCATAGTAAGACTTCTTATAAAGGTTACACTTACGAAGTTTGTGAACAGAAAAAAAGTTATTCCTGGTTTTTAATTTTTCCTGCTCTATTAATAGGAGCATTTTATGCTTGTTTACGCAGATTGATTTCAGTAGTCTGTACTAGAAATTAACTTGCTCTTAACACCTGAACAAGGATGTAAGTGCCCAGAACAGTCTTTTAATGTAGTTATAATTGTGTATTTGTATGTGCATGTGCATAAGTGCACTGATTTTAATTCAACTTTCTCCTTTAATTTGCAGCCTTCCAGTCTGGTGTTTTTCTTGCCTCTTCATGACCTCGTCTCTTGAGCAGCCTAGCTGGATCCCCTGGTTCCTGTTTCTTCTTGTTTCAAAATTCTGCTCTCCCCCATTTTATATCCCCTACCCTTTTACATTCATATACACAAACTAGACTTTTACTACCTGTTTTGGTCTTTGCTGTTTTTTTCTAAGACTTTGATTGAATTCCGTCTAAGATTTTCCATATGGCACTTTTCTCCTGGCTTCCCTGCCACAATGGAATAAGTTTCTCCTGTAGAATATCTCAGTCATGCTCTTCAGGTTTTAGGGTCCTTGTCTATGTTTCTGTTCTTATACTTTGTCTGACTATAAGTAGACATTGGGGAAGAAGTTACGGCTGTATGTTCACTGCTCTACTTACAAAGCAAGTGTATTAACTCTTTTAAAGAAGGAAGAAAGCTTGTGGATTTTGGGGGGATAAGCAAAATGAATGTCTTCTGGAGGTAGAAAAAAAAGCAAGCCCCCTCCCCCAAACAACACATCTCCCTTGGACGTGTTTAGATTCATGAGATGTTTGTTCTGCCCCTTTCTGTCCTTATTAGGAAATGCAGTTGCGTGCTTCCGAGCTAAATGTAGTTCTTCCTTTTTTTTTTTTTTGGTCTGTCAAGTAATCTCTGTACTTCTATTCAAATTTAATATAATTTTGAGGAGTGTTTCTGTGCAAGTGCTCAGCTATGGAATCCCTTACATCCCATAAGCAAATCACTGCTGAATAGAGTGTGTCTTAGACTTGTCTTAAGTATGTTTTGTTTTCTTGTATAAAACATTCCCTTAAGTTTTTTGAAAATGTTTGGTCATGAATGTCTTCAGTTACCTGATAATTCCTTTGCTGACTGATCCAAAAAAAAAAAAGTACTAAGCATGTGTGTATTGTGATCTTCTCTGGCTAAAAGTGAGATTTTGGGGGAAAAAATACCAACTTCTAATTTTAGTGTCTTTTGGTGTTCACGTTGCCGTAGTTGCGTATTTCGGTATGTGCAAGTTCAAAGTGACTATACACTCAAAGTTTTGATTTTTCTTGCAATGACTGTGTTGTAGTGCAGCAAAGATTTGAAATCTTAGTTTAACTTTATATTCGGCTACAAAACAGGAACATACTAATGTAGTACGTTACAAAAATATTTAATTGTAAAGCTGTTACGTCTGAATTTCTGGACCTGTAAACCACTTTTTCACGTCATTCTTCATGTGTGAATCCTTTCAGGGGAGCGGGCAGGTGGTTCGGGGAGAAAATGTGCTACAATTTTCTTATGCTAATTGAGTAAGATGTGTCATGGTAATTCGTAAGAACGTATCTGGTTTTGTGTATAAAATGGTAAAGCAGCTTACGTGAAGTTTTAAAATTAAATATTATTTTAATATGAAAAGTAGCATTTCCACAATATATAAGTAATGAATTTGGTTTTTGGAGCTTAGAATATGGGATTGAAGTTCTTATCATGTGGTCTGTTGATATTTTCATGGGAATTCTCGTCAGAGGAGACCTCTCAATGGTTTCATATTTCTTGTATGTTTTGGTAACATAGACTATCCAAATAAAACACTGTCCATAGTTGGGTTTAATTTTTTTTTTTTTTTAAATAATGATGTAACTTGTATTGCCTTAGATTTTTACAGTGCTGAAACTGAAGATAGTTCCTCTAAGCTAACTTGGGAATAATTGCAACTTTGTTCTTTTTTTTTGTGTTTCAGGGAAATGAGGCAAGCTACCCCTTGGAAATGTGCTCGCACTGTAAGTTTTTTAATTGTTACATTATATTGTTAGAGAGGTTATTCTTATTTGGAGATCAATATGTACAATTTTCATGTATGAATTTGCTGCTTGAAAAGTTATGTTTATATACTAACCAAAAGAGTAAAATTAAAAAGTAAAAATGAAATATTGCAGGTTTTATTGTTAAGATTGTAAAAACAAAAGTGAGACCCTCTTTTAAAAAATTGAAGATTTTTTTCAATTTTTGGCATATGAAACAAGCATGATAGTTTTGATGTCGTTACAGTGAAGCGTTATAACTGGTAGTTCTGTTGGTGGGACTTTTCCATCAGGCTCAGGGACAGTTCCTCAGAGATGTGGAACAGTTTGTGGTGCTCCATGCTACGTTAGGAGCAAAATATATTGCCTAAGCTGTCTTTGCACCCTCAGAGGAAAAAGAGGTTTGAGGCTAAAAGTGCATTTTTTTTTTTTCCTATGTGTGCTTGCAGCCAGGCATTTTAGGTGAGAAGCCACTTGTTATTTGCTTTTGGCCATGTGAGCATAGAATTCATTGCCCCTCTCATGGGGTTAGTCTACCCTGTAAAAATAACAAAGTATTTCTTGTCTAATGCTGACCAAAGAAAGGGTTGTCTTGTGAAGTGTTCCTGTGGAGTTATGCTAAGCATACTTATTTTTAACTGCTTTTTTCTTGAATGTTTTTCTTCAGCACTAAATCATGTCTAGACCTGTGTGTGTATGTATGGACTGCTTGATAAAATTCCGATTCTTTGGATAATCAGATTTTTGTTTTTAAACAGGATAATAAAATCTACAAGATAGGGAATAGGCTGCTTTCACAGTGCTAGTCATAACTGAACTCCAGCTCTCTTAAGTCAAACTGTAATACAAAATAAATAATCATGGAGGAATCTCTTTCTAAATAAATTTTACAGAGAGATGGGGATTTAGCTAGTAATTTGCAAATCTTCTGTGCTTAATAGACATGTCCATAGGAATTATAATTTGAGTCGTCAGTTTGTAAACACTTGAGAATCTTATCCACACCACTGCATTGCTGTGTTATGCTCTCAGTGTATATTTTGTTAAATATGGGTCTGTGGGTGGAAGTTTAATACTTGATGAAGACTTCAGTAGTCTTTTTCTGGATCATATACATTGATCTTAGGTTATTTGCTCCGTTGGTCATTGTTTCCTTAGGAACAAACCAACTTTTGAAGACTTTTTTTTTTTTTTTTAACTAGATACGCCTCTGCCAGAGTTGTGAGCAATATGTTGCCATCCTTAACTTTTGATTCTAGGACAAGCTATATTCATTGGTTGCTACTGCCAACCTAGAGGTTTATTACTGAGCTTGTTTGTCCCCTTTTATTGCAGAGAAAGAAGATTTCTGCATTATATTCTGTGGTTAAACTGAATTTTGAGGATATCATTGTGTAAATCTGAGGTTTGGCATGATTAAAGCTTTTTCTGCTTTGGCCCTTCTCACAATAGAAAACTGCTTCTCTGGGCATCGTAACTACGTACACTAGGGGAGATGTAGTTATGACAGATGTCTCCTTGCTTGATTGTGCCTAATCACTGGAATGAATGCACTGTGCTTAAATATTCTGCATGCCTAAATACCTTGAAAGAGCCAGTTTTTTGGGGGGCACGGATGCATACAGTAGCATGTCTGTGAATAAGTCCACTAAGTAAGTATGCATCTTGTTCTTCAAATGTTGTAAATGTTCACGCCGCTTCCAAGCGGCTGTTGCTGACAGAAGAAAAGCTGCTTAGGGTGAGAGCATACAATGTTTCTGAAGACAATTTGATAAGGATTTTGAATCGTTAGACTTTTGGGGGACTGTCAGTTTGCACTACGGTACTTATCCTGGCTGCAAGGTGGCATAACCTCTGCCTAGCGCTGGAGTCGCTGTTTTGGTGTCTTGTTTTATAAGAATTTTCTTTTAAAGTTGACAGTTACAGGAAGCAAATTCAAGATATTATGCAGAGGATACTCACCATTAAACACTCAAGAATATTCTTTTTACCCTTTGTTTTAGAACATGAGTTCTTTTCAGAGGATGAATTAGTGTTGGATTCCTTAAAACAGTATGTTTTTTTTCTCAGCTGTGCTGTCTGAGAAATACTGAATATCTAGTGCTGTTTTAAATGATGAAAATGTCAGCCAAGCTATGTCAAATTATCCATAAGAAGATTTCATTGTAGCAGAAAACTATTTTATAGTATAGTAAATAATATTTTATAGTACAGTATTTTATAGTACAAAATAGTTTATAGTATAGTATTTTATAATGTAAACAATATTTTATAGTGTGTTTTGTTTTTAGGATAAGGAGACTAGTATCCCTTTTCTAACTTAGGAAATTGTAATTGACACATCTGAAGTCATGAAAAGGATTAGGCCAGCTGTGTGTAAGCATATACAAGACAAGTGGTTGAATGTGTTCTCAAGGGCGTCATCTTTTTGAAATCTGATCTCCAAGACTGAAATGGCTGTCTTGGTTGCTACTCTGAAACATTATATTCGTGAATCAGACAAGACTGTAGATAGAGGTGAGAGCTTTTGCTGAAGGTCTGTTTTATTTTGAGATCTCGGCTATCCATTCTTACGGGGGAAAAACTTTTTTAACCTTTAAAAGTTTAAAATACACTTCAGAGCATTTTATTTACAAAAACAAAAACTTTTTTCAAATACCTTAGCAATATTTTTGTTTATAGTGATCTCATATTTGAAAAACATGTGGAAACTAGGCTCTCTGTGACCACAATCTGGTCTGGTGTTTGTTAGTTATAACTTCGAGCCAGTATTTTAAGAGTATCTGAAAAGCCAACCTTTTAAATACAGATTTCAACATTTAGGTCAACAAGTTCCGAAGTGCCCAGCACCTTTTTGCTGAGAGATGAACAGTTTTTCTAAGGTTTGTACACTTCGCAGATGCCCGCAGTGGATGCATAGTGCGTCTGAATACATAAGCAATTATCCTGTTAAATATCACTCAGAGATCTGTACTTTTAAGACATTCTTTACTTCTGACTTTGATATTAATAGCAATTTAGCCATGCACCTTTATGTTGACTAGGAAAAATATAATTAAAACAATTAAGAAATTACTCTTTTCAGTGTAGAGCACATTGCACTCCAGAAATTTGCTTTTAATGAAGCTTTTTGAGTTGCCACTTGAATGCTTTTTACAATACTATCTGAGCATCAGTTATATGAGTAAAAGCTTGAAACAAACAATTGTTTTAAAATGTCATGGATCATCCTCTGCTGATCTGTGCTGGGGGAAAGGAGCGGGATATGCAGGAATATGTATCAACATATTAGAGAGCGTCCAGCTGAATTCACGATACAAGGGCAAGTATTGTTGGCTCTAGAATTTTAATACTTGGATGGAAGAGGAAGCTTTTGAAAATACTGGTGGTTCTTTAACAAAAAATCCTTACTACTGAACTGCGTACAAAACCCCACCTTGTTTGTGTTACTTACAAGTTGAACAAAATTCAAAATGGATTACAAAGTAAACAACTCTGTGTGCTTTAAAGCAGTGAAAAATTTGATATTTCTGCAGGGCTACCAGCAAAGCCTTTTAAAGAAAAACATTTAACAGGTTTTATTACTAGCCAATTAGTAAGTTTGTATGCTCAGGCATCAGTGCCAAGCTGATCGGATACTTTGATTCTGCTGAAAAGCATAGGAAGCGTAGAGCCGCATGTCAGCTGGTGAGCGAAGCACAAACAAAAGGCTAACTTGAATTTGAGGTTAGAGAAATGAGCTCAAGGAAGCTCAGGCTGCTGTGATGAGTCACAGGCAAACTCTGCCTCAAATGATGTAAACAAAGCTTGATCCTCCTTATTTTGCTCAGTGAGGTTATCACCCTGTTTACACTATTGTGGACTTGGACCTCTTTTGGATTTCCTAGTGTTTTCATCTCTATCCTGGTCTCCTGAGCTTGAGTCTTGTAAAATTCTGACTGCTACTGCCACCATCAGTCCTTCCAGCTCATAAACCTTCGCTGTGTCTGAACTATCCTGTGCCTTGCTTCCAGTACAGCTTCAGGGTGTTTGCATGGGCACTAGGTTGTCTGTAAGGAGCTTTCAGAGAAGGAGGAAAAAAGTATTTTGTTCAGGTTCTGGAAATTTAATTCAGTACTCTGTTCTTCAGTGATAGCTATGTGAAATTTTAAGTCAGTCTGTCTGTTACTAAATACTGAGGAAAAAGCAGCCTTATAAAAAGGGGCGCATCCATCATAGATAAGGACTGTTGTATATGCACATTTGGGGAGGAAGTCTGAATAAAAAATGAATAGTATATTATTGAAATCTGCTGTTACAGACTAACTTATGCTGTTTTCATTTTAAAAATCTAAATCAAATTAAACAAACCTCCAAACCCAGAAAACTTACGTAATTTTTAGGTATGTTCAGCCCCAACAGAGAGTCAGCAGAAATCGTGACTGCATATTGAAGGAAGAATAGAAAAAAAAATGCAAATTTAAGACTTATACTGTAATGCATTCATCCTTTATAATAATATTTTATTTTTAAAAGCTATTTTATGAAGATAAAGATGTCACTGAAATATGAATTTTTAAGCGTATAAGCTTTTAAAATTTCAGCTTGTGGAAAGGATTCTTAAGGTAGCTGAGGTGCTTGCAATGTATTTAAGGAAAAAATAATTAAATTGTTCTAATAAGCAACTCATACAATCAGTTGTGAAACACTGATCTGCAGATGTTTTTATCCATATATGTTCCTTATGAACAGAGGCTTTTATGCTCATGAACTATTACAGGAATTCTCCTATTTGTGTAATTATTTTGATTTTTCATTATTTCCTCTCATCCATGGTGTGCGTCCATTGCCAGAAACAAAAAGTTGGATGAGATTGATATTTGGTCAGCTTTTGGCAGTGATACTGATTTATTCAGTACTGTGCTTTGACTCCCCCCCCCAACTTCTCAGATCTCTTGTGCAGGCAAACCCATGCTTCAAAGTTTGGAATGAGAAATTTGTAATCCCATTTCTAGTAGAAACTGCTGCTAAACATCTGTACCTGCACTGTGTATTGCAGTCAAACTGGAATTGACCATATAAGCTATGAAATCGGGTGTGTATATATGTGGAGAAAGTCATTAACATTTTCTGAGTATGAAGACTCTTCTTTAATTTCATACTTTAGACAGTTGTTGCTTTGCTGCAGTTCAGCAGAACACAAAATAAATTCTGGAGAAATATTCTTAGGTGCGTCTCCAACCTCTTTCCCTTCCTGTCATCCAGTTCTTGTCTTTATCATCCATAATCTTGACCTCCTTGACTGTGATCTTTAAAAGAAAAAAGATAAATTGATGCTTGATCTTTTCTTAAGTATTGCTGGTTTCTAAGTTGAAGTATCTGACTAATTGCAAATGCAAGGCTTAACTGAACATGGCAGAGCATGCATTTTCAGTGTAACATGGCTCGTTAACGTTGTGTGCTGTGGATCAGCCTCTGAATGTCCCAGTAAAATGTTCTTTTTTAATTCGTATTAGTAGGTCTTGCTCTTAGATAGAGATAGATTAGCTTGAGGTAAAATACCTTTCTGGCAAAAGTTTGCTTTCTTAGCACATCTTGTGTGGAAAATCTTGCCTCTCTACTGGAGCAGACCAGTGTGATGGCAGTCGGTCCTGTCAGTCTTTTGTGCCAGCTGTAATAGAGTTTAAAGCTCTGTAGCAGTGTTTGACTGAATTGTGTTTGGGGTAATTAGCTCCACTTCAGAGCAGGCTATTGACAGAACTCTGGGTCTCACTTTCAGTCTTTGCTTATATACTTGTGAGGAAAAGTGCTGTGGACTTTAGCTCCACCAGGAAATGGACTGGTGACATGAAATAAGACTTTGCTTAGTGCTGTTTTGGGCTTCTGAGCAAATTATGCTATCTAATGACTGCTGGTCTTCAGTCCTGGCTCAGGCATCTATTTGTTTACATCCTGATTTGTAAAAATGTTATTGCTGTGTCCTTAAATGTTTTCTTAAATGTAAGTTAGAAATGCTTTAAAACTAGAAATTCGTTAACTCATTAGTTTTTGTGGCAAGTGAGAAGAGATTCAGCTATCTTAATGCTTCTTTCATTTTTCTCCATTGTGATTCTGTGAAATTACAGAACTATGAAGTATTTCAAGTTGCTTGGGAGGCTTTAATATTTAAATTTTAGTCAGTGCTAGTCTTTCTGTTAATATTGAAAGTGAGATTTCACTGATCTGGTAAGAGGATGAAGGTGCATTTTATACACTAGATAATACCTTCAATTTGCTGCCTAGTTGTTTTAAAATGAAGTTGATTTTAAAAAAAAATGTATGTACTTTTTTTTTTTTTTTTTTTTTTTTTTTTTTTTTTTTCCCCTATTTGTGCTGCTACGGCTGCCAAACCAGGAAAGCAGCACCACCACCCGGACCCCCTCGCCCCGGGGCGGAACGCTGCGAAACGGCCCCCGTAAGCTCGTCTTTAAGAGCAGGGCTGCCTCGGAGCGGCCGGGCTCTCTGCGCTCGGCAGCGTCCCGGCCTTGGCAGTGCACGCCGCTGAAGCACGCTTTCCCCGGAGGAGCGGGGCGGGTGGGGCGCCCGCGGCTTTGCCGTGGGAGCGGACAGGGATGCAAGGCAGGTTTACGGCTCTCTTGGCTGGGCTGATCCATCCCTGCTGGAATCTGCGGTTCAGGGATTTCAGGTGCTAAACCCTCCCTCCCGGTGTTAACATGAAGATCGCAGCCTGCTTCTCGCTTGTGATTTCCAGCGCCGCCGTCCTCGTCCAGCGCCTCCAGCAGCGGCTCCGAGGAGCTCTCCCCGCTGCTCTCCCTCCCGCACAAGCGAGAGGTGCGTTTCCTGGAGCTGCAGAGGATCGCCTCCTCCTCCTCCTCCAGCGCCAACAAGTACGTCCCTGGCCGCTCGGCTCTGGGGGGAGCGAGGGGACGGGGGGAAGGGACAGGGCAGCTGCTGGGACCTCCAGATGCAGCCAGGGCGCGTGCAGACCCGACAGAGAAAGCCTTTCTGCCGTGGTGCTGTCCCGTTGCAAACTCCTGCCTCGACACAGCCCAGAGGCTGGCGTTGGTGCCGCCGCGCTGAGAGCGGCCTTTCCGTGCCGGCGACGGGGCGTCAGAGTCGAACCTGGCTCCGGGACGGGGGAACCAGAGCGGGCTGGCTGCGCGGGGAGGGGTTGTGCCCTGTCCTTGGCTCCGGATAACCGAGCCACGTGGTGTGCCTCTCCGCAGTGTGCTGCCCGGCCCGCCGTCCTCGCCCGTGGGGGATGTCATGCAGACCCCCCAGTTCCAGCTGCGGCGGCTGAAGAAGCAGCTGGCTGTCGAGAGAGAGAACCGGGACGAGCTGGAGGTGGAGCTGGCAGAGAACCGCAAACTCATCACAGAGAAGGGTCAGTTGCTAGCGCGGGGCATGGGAAGGGCTCTCCGGGGCTGAGACCTTGCCTGGTTTCTGAGGCTTTGTTAGGATTTTGGCCCCAGCACGACTGTGCTCGTGCACAGTCCGTCCCACCAGACCCCAGTCAGCCCAGCTCGTGGCGTTGGGGCTGTTCTGCTTCCCGGAGCTGACCGGGCAGCTTGGGGTTTGCCGCGCCTCGCTGCGTGGCGGGCCGAGGGGACGCGCGCCCGTGAAGCCGGACCAAAGCGTGGAGCAGAAGGCCTTGCTGGTGGGAGCCCAGCCGGCTCCAGCGCTGTTGGAGCGACTGAGCGTCTCTCGGAGAGGGCTGCTGGTCCCCCTGCCAAATGATTTGGAGCGGGCTGGCGGGCGTCGGAGTCTCGCCATCCACGCCTAAGGCACGCTCTGCGCCGGGGATTTCCCCGGGCGCGCGTGGAAGCTGCGGGTTCCTTTGTCCCTCGTGTGTTCTGGGCAACGAAAGCCGTGACCGAAGCAGCGCCCGTGCCAAGCGGCCGTGCGGGCAGCCTGGCTCTCCCGTGTCCCGCTGCTGTGCGGCGGCTCCCCGCCAGCTCGCGAGGACAGGCGTCCTGTTGGGGGTTCAGGTGACACAAAGATGGTGACGGGGCCTTTCTCGCCGCCCTCCCCAGAGGCGCAGATCACCATGATGCAGCAGCGCATCGACCGCCTGACTCTGCTCCACGAGAAGCAAGCCGCAGACCAGCTGGAGCCCAAGGAGATGGAGGAGCTGAGGGAGAAGAATGAGAGGTAGGACTCTGAGGACGTCAGCTCCCTCCTGCCAGGCTGGTCCTTGTCACCACCACGTCCCCAGGCTCCACGTTGTCCGTCTCTCCCCCAGCAATGTGCCAGGGTGAGGACAAACCTTCCTGTTGTCCTCTGCCGCCTCCTCTGCAGCTGTGCCCCAAGGAGGAGATGGCTTCAGCAGTCGTAGAACCACAGAAGGGTTTGGGTGGGAAGGGACCATCCAAGCCCACCCAGCCCAACCCCCCTGCCAGGAGCAGGGACATCTCCAACCACATCAGGTTGCTCAGAGCCCCGGCCAACCTGGCCTGGAATGTTTCCAGGGATGGGGCATCCACCACCTCGCTGGGCAACCTGGGACGCTGCTCCGCCACCCTCAGAGTACAAAATTTCTTCCTTATGCCCAGTCTGAATCTGTTCTCCTTTAGTTTAAATCCATGACCCCACGTCCTGTCACAACAGGCCCTGCTAAAAAGTCTGTCCCCATCTTCTAAGCCCACTTTAAGTATTGAAAGGCCACTGTAAGGTCTCCTGGAGCCTCCTCTTCTCCAGGCTGAACAGCCCCAGCTCTCCCAGCCTGGCCTCACAGCAGAGCTGCTCCAGCCCTCTCAGCATCTGCGTGGCCTCCTCTGGGCCCTCTCCAACAG
>WHYT01014121.1:37449-47689 GCA_009806455.1 Tetrax tetrax
TTTTTTTTTTTTTTTTTTTTTTTTTTTTTTTCCCCCAGTAGGAAATAGCTCTAGTAGTAGCCCTCACAGAACTTACTTCAGGGTTTCCCAGCGTGAGTTCTAGATGCAATTGCAAACTTCTGATTTTAAAAATGGAACATTTGTGAGGGATTTGTCTCAAAATAATGGCCAGTTACTTGAAAAATGTTGTGATTTCTGAGTCCAGGTAAGGAAGGAGAGTTGTGGTTGGACGAGGCCATCATTTTAAACATGGCTAATAAAAGTAGAGGCTGATACCATGGCTGGACAAGTCCTTATATACATTTTGTAACATAGGTAGAAATTATGTCTATTCATACATTCATTTTACACTGGCAAATGTGTTTACGTATGCAGTGTGATAAACCACTCTTAACATTTTTGTGCTTTTTCAAATGCTTATGCTGTGAGGATTTTCTTAGGATATTAACTCTTTCTTTGTGGGTTGCGAGTCTGGAGTAGAGCTTGCAGTAAGAATGACATTCCCACGTTAACAGCTTGCCTTAAGCTGGAGTGGGTCTGATGACTGTAGGGCAGCAAGTCAGGGAGTGAGAGTAGATAGTGCCTGCCATTTCAAAGGCTGACTGACTCCATTTACAGTTTTCAGATTTTGAGGAAAGTGGAAACCGGGGAGTTTCTGCGGAGAGAACCGAGAGTTGACAAATACCTTCAGTACATTGGGGAGAGGGAGCACTTGGGGCTGGTGGACTCATAAGCAACTATTTGGGCTAATTGCCGGTGGAGCTCTGCTTTGCCATTCTCTTTTAATACTGTCTTCTTTTAGTCTCATGATTATGTTCCACATGCAGCTTACCATGTGGTGATCCGGCTCCTCTTGTGCGATCCAGAGGGGTTTCTGTGTAGCTGTGCCAACAGTAACGTGCTCTTGATGCTGCGGTGCAATGTCATGCTGTTCAGGGCACACCTTCAGTCGTGTTCAAGGCTTCTGTGTAAACTGGTGGGAAAAGGAACTCAGCTTTATTGGAGTCAAGAGCCTAATTAACTGAGATACCAAATTGCGTACTGGAAACTGAGGAAACTGCTTTAAGCCTCTGTAAATGCTGTTTAGCCTTATTTTTATAGCCCTAGAGGCAGAATCAGATCTGTCACTTGCTGGCACAGCAAAGGGAAGATTGTTCTGGGCGTATTGACCCTTTTTTTTTTGGCCTCTGCAAGCAGTTACCAAGACTGACTAACTGCAGAATGTCAGAATTTACTATTCAGGCAAAATAAGTCTTGACAGAAGTCATCTTGTGCTTCTGGACTTCTGGCGTGCTTTCCCCTGTTCATTCTGAAGTACTGCAGTTGTGGGTATCTTGTGTCTGGTTGGGTATCAAGAATATAAAGAAATTTAAGTGGAAGTTGGCTACGATTTCCAAACATAAAGCTCTGTGTTGGCTGACCTTACATATTGGAAAGACTAAGTGCTGTTTGTATTTATGCTGCACTTTTACAAAAGCCTAAGAAGGTATTAATGTGATGTAAAGTACATCAACTGGTATGTACGTGCCTTGTAGAAGTTAAGAAACTATTTATTTTACTGGTGGAGCAAATGCACTAAGTGGGGCTAAGAAATGTTAAGGAGACTGTTCATGTTAGGAAATAAATTTATGTGGGGAATTTCAAAGCCGCAGGTTCTGTAAGCTATGTTTGCTGCGGGTTGCTGTGTGCCAGCCACTTTCTAGGACTTCCTAAGAACCTCAGTTCCTCCTTCATACCCAAACATGGTGAGCAGTTTGTAAACGAACTTTGGTCTTGTAAATTAAGCTGCTGATAGGGAATTTGCAGGTTGTTACAGGGAAAACTTTTCAAGCTTTTCAGCAGTAACAGAGTAAAGATTTCTTAGTATTGTTTCTGGATTCACAGATTTAGTCTATTCCTGGCAAAATCAGAGGTGTAAAGCAGGGTATGTGCTTTGAGATTGTTTTGTGGGTTTTTTTTAAATGTGAAGAGTATAGCTGTAGTGGTACTGCTGCAGAACCTGAATCTGCTTTAATTTCTGAGACAAAAAAAAAAAATAGATGCGTGCAGGTCATGGCTACAGATATGTCTGTTTTCTGTTTGAGATGGAGAAAAAAAATCTTAGATCTGTCTGGGTGATGTTTTGAGTAGGTGAGTGATAACTGGTCAACAGTGGGACTGTGTTAACCTGCTTAACTTGGCACATATCGCAGGAGATCTCACACGCTTGATGTGCTGAAGAAGCACTAGTTTTGCTAATATGTTTACTAATATAATTGTCTTTCTAACCTATTATGTTAGTCTAGTGTAAATGTAATGCTAGCTCTTTCAAAGAAAACTTGGTCTCTCTTTTAATTTCCTCATACCTGGTATTTGTGAGAGCTGTCTGACTAAGAACTCACTAAGCATCCTCAATCCTTAAAGATGTTGTGTCAGCACGTGGTAGTCAGTGAGTCACAAGGCTAACTATATTATGGCTGGTGCAGAGAGGAAAAAAGGTAAGGTTTATTTAAAATAAAAAGAAAAGGCTTGTGTTTGTCTTCAAAATTTGATGTTATCTTTATAATTTTCCATTTGAGTGTTTAATAGTTGTGATTAAAGTAGGAGAAATCCTGCTGGGGAAGCAATGAAGAAATGTGCATCGTGTTTAACTGGCAAAGGATTTACTGAAGCATTTCTGAGAATAGATGTGCTTGTTTTTCTTCCTTTCAGTTGATGCTGATGAGATAAAACGACTAGGAAAGAGATTTAAGAAGCTTGATTTGGACAACTCTGGTTCTTTGAGCGTGGAAGAGTTCATGTCTTTACCTGAATTACAACAGAACCCGTTAGTACAGCGAGTAATAGATATATTTGACACAGATGGAAATGGAGAAGTGGACTTCAAAGGTAAGACACAGTGCTTTGTGAGGGGTAGTGGTATGTTATTGGAATTCCTGAAACCTTGGAATTCAAATTTTGCTTCAGCTGGGGAAGGAAGGGTGAAGAAAACTTGTTAATCAAAATAAGGTGCTGATTCCTAGTGAAACGGAGTACCAGTAGAACAAGTTTCTCAGGTGTGTTAAGGCAGTGCTCTACTGAAAGAAATGCTTAAAAGAGCAGATTGTTTAGTAATAGCTTTCCAGGTCATACTGATTTAGGACTACTCATTAAGTATCTCTTGAAGTACACTAATTTGGACTTTTAATGGTGATGCTATCTGAAGTATATCTTTAGGCTGAAGAGATTGAAAACCGTGGGGTAGATTGTGTAAGTGGTGTGTTGGTGCATAAGGTGTATTTATCCAAATGTTATGAGATCTGTCTTTTGGAGAATTTTTGAATTTTTGACAGTAGCTTTCTAAATTGTGAAAGTGGTCCACATTTTTCTGTTGATACTTCCTTTACAGGATTCTTTTTATGATCTTAGGTAGACAATTCCAACAAACCCAAAAGTTTTGATTTAGTACATTCCTCCAAAATTATACTTACTTTAACTACTCATGATTAAAAAGGGCCATCAGGTTAAAAATCTTTGTAACTAGTTAATATTAAAACAGTCTCTGGTCCTTAGAAGTGATAACTTCTAAGTGTAACTTCTATTCAAGCTAATATTTATTATTTCTCATTGCTCGTGACTAGAAAAGATTAATCGTTTTGTGGGGGTTTTTTGGGGGGTTTTTTTGGGTTTTTTTGTTTGTTTGTTTTTTTTTTGTTCCATGGGAGAAAGTTATTAAGTCTCATTTGTATTGACAGGCTGACATTTCAAATAAAATGTTAACATACAAAAGTTGCTAACCTTTGCAAAACCCCTTAAATTTCTATAGGGAGAACTACAGTGTAACTGGAATGTTGAATTTTTGAGAATTTCTTGGTATCAGTTTCCAAAGCAGTAACTGTTGTATGTAACTGTTGTAGTTTCCCTTGTGAAAAAAGGCAATGATGAAAGCTGATGGTATATTGCATGTGGCATTGAGCTGTGATTAATATAATTACCAAAAGCTGTTCCTCTTGGGTGGGAACAGGACGTTGTCAAAATACATTTTGTATAGTAAAGTGATGCTACTGCAATAAGTGACAGTGGATTTTATTGTTGTCATCTGGCCAAGTTTGATTCATTTAATTTATTTCTGTCTCAGAGGGAAGCTCAAAGAAAAGGTTTTAAATAGAAAGAGGGTCAGTTTGGATTGGGTATAAGGAAGAAATCGATGATATAGGTGGTGGGGCACTGGAACAGGTTGCCCACAGAAGCTGTGGATGCTCCATCCCTGGCAGTGCTGAAGGCCAGGTCAGATGGGGCTTTGAGTGACCTGCTCTAGTGGAAGGTGTCCCTGCCTTCCCTAAACAGTAGTAGGCCTTTCCACCTACATTGCTATACCTCTGTATTCTCTCTACACAGCAGTTTAGCTTGCAGTTTTGCACTGTTGTCATTTTTACCAGCCAAAGCTCTAGGAAGTCTAGTTACAGGATCTCATCCAGAAACTTCAATTGTCAGGGTTGGTTGGTGTTTTTGGCAACTCAGGAGTTTACTCGTGGTGTGATTCTTGCTTCGAGTTGAGAAACCAATCTTGAGAGGAACTGTACAATTAGAACCTCCGCTGGAGTAGCTTCAGCAGAGATCTTACGGAGTTTTATATCAGAATATCAGATTCTGGTGAAAGTCTAGTTCAGAATTACTTAAACACTGGTGTGAACAAGGCCATTCAGGGAGCACAGTATTGGATTTGAAGTACTTCCTGCTAAAGAACATTAAAGTATCTATCCAATTATGTGGACGCTTGGGTGTCACAAGGTAGAAAATATTTTAGAGGTTTTTATGAAGGTTTATTTCTTTGGTTTATATATACTTAAAGTATACTTAAATATACTTTTTGTAAATGTTTTTCTTGTATTCTTTAGAATTTATAGAAGGAGTCTCCCAGTTCAGTGTCAAAGGAGATAAGGAACAGAAGTTGAGGTGTAAGTACTTTGATTTCCTTAACAAGTTTTTCTGATCCTCAAAATATACTTTTGTTAGTTAACATTGAGAAACCAGCAAATCAAGATTCTTTTAAAAAGCAGGAAATCATGGAAGGTAGATGCCAAGCTTTTGCACACATTGTTATTTTTGTGAAGAATTTGACAGCACTGTCTTATGCAAGGAATGCTTGAGGAGGCTGCCTTTTGAATATTTTCAGTTGCTTCCCATTTAAAAAAAAAATAAAAAATTAAGGATACTTAGTTCACAAAACTATGTAGCAATGTGCATTGCTTCATGAGAGCATAAGAACAATATTAATTTTTTTTTTGCTTCTACAGCAGAACAGCACTAAATTCTTGTTTGAGAACTGCATCTCAGGAAAGCAACATGACCCAAGCTTTTGGAGTGGAGAAGGGATAGGTTCAGTCATGAACATAGTTTCCAATAACTAAGGCATAATTTTAGGAAAGAAATCTGCTGTACTGAAATGTTAAAAAATAAATTCAGTCTTAATGCCAAATTGTTTGCAGCAAATGAACCAGGTGGGGTTTTGATTCATCTGTTCCCTAGAAGTTTGTAATTTTTTCTACTTGCAAATGAGCTGGTTTCTGGGTGCTTTACTTGTGCTGAAGATTTTCCAGTTCAGTGTTTATAGAGGTCTTTTACTGCCGGTGCTAAACCAATTTCAACTGACATTTCTAAAGTGAGCTTTTTTCTTTTAAATTCAATAGTAGCAGCATTCACTGTATTGTTTCTGATGTTTCGTGTTTTTCAGGATGAAATGGAAAGGCCGTTAGAAATCTCCCTTAAAATGCAGCGTTTTTCTCAGTTTGTGCAGGATTGTTATCGCTTATTGTTAATGCAAAGCACATGAGTGTATAATGCTCTTCTGCAATCACATTTGTCACTGAAAGTTTTACATACGTATCTTTTACTTCTGCAGTTGCTTTTCGCATTTACGATATGGACAAAGATGGTTATATCTCAAATGGAGAGCTCTTCCAGGTGCTGAAGATGATGGTTGGGAACAATCTCAAAGACACTCAGTTACAGCAAATTGTAGATAAAACCATAATTAATGCAGATAAGGATGGTGATGGAAGAATATCCTTTGAAGAATTCTGTGCTGTAAGTAACCTCTAAAGAGAACTTTGATAACTTTGAATTTTTTAAAAAAGGAGGAAAAATGATAAAACAGTATAGAGGGTAAGATGATTATACAGGCAGAGTGTTTCTTCCAGCCTAGCAACAGTCACACTTTGACACAGCTTTATTATAAGGTGGTGTCATCATCTTGTGGCTTCCAGTAGAGCAATGCGTGTTACGACGCATGAGCAAGCCGTGAATCTCTTCCTTCATGACGCAGACTTTCCCATTGAGTCTGGTGTGCCTGAAGAAGATTGCTTCATTCGGAGCACAGTAACTTTTACAAAGTGATCTCCGCGTCACTTTATGACGTACTAAATGCAAGACCAGTTCTAAAAATGCTTCAAACCACTTGGAAGCTGTAAAGCCAGAGTACATTATAGCATATCTGTCTTTCAAAAAGTGTCACTGTTGGGGTGGTGCGAGCAGGGGGGAGAGGTGTGTTCCACAGAGGTTAACTTCAGGTTAATCTCTCTAAACTAGGTGTCTGCTCCCAGTCACCTTTCAGAAAGGTTTATCTGTGCAGGCTGTGGAGAGAGCCTGGGGAGATTATCACCATCTGCAGAACGTGGGGATTTTACAAAAGCCAGGGTCGCTGGATTTGTCAGTTACAGGGAGAGTAACCTCTCAAGGGCTGCTTTTCAGAAGGCACAAACACTTGAAAAGGTGCATTTTAAAAACTCTGTGGGTATTACTGAGCAGAATGCTTGAATGTAGTGCTTGAGACTTGAAATTGGGTGATTTTTCACCCATGTTGTATATTTCTTTAATTAGTTGACAGAAAGTTTTTAATTCCTTCTCTTTAAAAAAAAAAAAGGTAAATGACACATTGAAGTATTTGAAAATCTCAATGATGAGTGTTTACACATTAATTTTAAATGGTGTATTAATAAACGTACACCATTATGTTGGTGTTGCTACTGGGTAGCACAGTTTGAGTCAAGAGGCACTCAGGCATTGCTTTTGTTTCCTACTCTTTGAATTTAAAACTTCAGTTCAAACAAAACTTGTTCATACTCATGATCAATGCAAGTTCTAAAAGAAAGGGGGAAAAAAAAATCTGCCGTTCCCCTAAGCATTAGAGCAAAATAGAACTATTTTTTGCATATGTTTTTTTTCAGAGTTTAGTTATTTTTGTGGCATCATGTGAAAATCCATGGTCATGGGCAAAGAACTCAGAATGAGTTCTTCCTTGCCCGCAGCAGCCTGCAAACACCTAGATTAGATTTATTTCTTGCACAGAGCCATCTTCGAGCCATCCATCGAATATAATGTTGCCTTTTATTTTGTCCTGGAGCTTCTGCCCAGACTTCCTCTCTTACACTACTATTTGATTTTCCTCTTCCTTTCTTTTAATTTCTTAGTTTTCATTAACCTCCTGACAAGAAACCTTCCATTTCTGCAGTCTCTTATCCCCTTCCCTCTCTTGCATTTTACCTTCTTTTTAATTTTGTGCCATCTACCTAGAAAAATACTACTTCAGTGGCATTTGGCCTTTGAATTTTGATTCTATATTCTAAAAGGTTCCACTTACATGGCACCTTTCTTCCTTTCTCTGTGCATGAATCGCACGTACACCTTTGAACACTGGTAGTTGTTTTTGGTTTGGGGTTTTTTTGGGGGGTATTTTTTTGGTTTGGTTTTTTTGGGGTTTTTTTTTTTTTTTTTTTTGATGCATGCAGTTTTGTCAGAAGTGCTGTCACTTTTCCTAAGGCCCTTTGCTTCTCAGGTAAAGATGCAGTTTTACAGGGTGTTTTAGCAGTGAAGTTAGCATTTCATTTAACATGCAGGAACATAACACAACAGAATATGAGATGAGAGAGGAAAGCCAAAATGGTGTTATTTGTACTGATTTTTTTTCAGGCCCTTGAGTGTGTAAATTGTCCTAGTGTAATTGCCTTGAGTAATACCTAATTCATTCGTGTATCTCACAGCACTTGTGAAATGTAAATTAGTTTGGAAGAGGCCAGGGAAGTACTGTCATTACGATCGACCCGAATGCATTTTCTGAATAAAGTGTGTTCTTTGTATCTTGCAAACTTTCAATTCTCATCTATTTATGAACTCTTATTTTTCTCCCAGGTTGTAGGAGGCCTAGATATCCACAAAAAGATGGTCGTAGATGTGTGACTCTGTAGGGCACCACCCAACACTTTTGCTTTCTTCTCCATCTCTGAAGATCTGCTCAAGACGTCCAGCAATGCTCTCTGTGTATTTAAATGGAAGTATTTTTCTCTGTGAAGCCACATTTTCCAACATGAGCCTCATGAAGCCAACTAAGTGTTATTGAACTTTTATTCTCTCAATAACTCAGTGTAGCACTTTAAAGTCTGAAGGACAGCAAAGATGGAAAGAGCATATCAGTGTGGTGGAGAAAGGGAAGGGGTTGGCTTTTTAATTTATTTTTCTTCATCTTTTATAACAAGGAAATATCTATCTATATATATATATGTGTGTGTGTGTATTTATATATAGATATATATGTAGCTTTCTATATGTAGTAGGTAGGTGGGCTTTAATTTAATATACTTGATTCAGAAACAAAACTAGAGTACAAAGTGCCAAGCAGAATATTAACAGTTCAATATATGGATATACATCCTTACTTTTATTTCACACAGTTTTATATATATAGTAGAAGAATGTAAAATTTTAACTGGGTGTTAGGTCAACTCTTTTCCTTTTCCTGTGACTGTTCAGATGTTTCTATATATTGACTGGCTGACAAAGCATTGCTTCTTATTAATTCACCTTAATTACATTTTTTTTTTTTTTTGTAACACAGGAGACTAAGTTTATTTATACCTGTTAATATATTACCAGGGACTGTGTCTCTTTGCTAAATAACTTAGTACAGTTCTACTTAATATGAGAATATAGTTTAATGCTACTGCCAAGAACTAGCCCTCGTGTGCATGTAGTAACTGCAGAACGCTAGATTCGTCACCTAGGAATGCGGAGCTGTCACAGCTGTCCTGAAGTTAAGGCAAATCTGCTGTTCTGGATTCACTTTAGATACAGCTGCTCAAGGTGTTCGATGCATTCATGATTTTCTCTTCTGCTTAGCTTAATGAAATTAGGATCGACATAACTGTGCAGGATTCCCATCTACTTATTTTATACAGTACTTAGGTTATAAAACGTTCTTGCCATTTAAATTCTGTTGTTTCAACCATGATAGTTTCCCCTCTGCATTTAAAGAATACTACAGGTAACATAAATAACTGGTAATATTTTATATATATATATATGTATATAGGATTCGTACAGGAGGAAAACCTTGCTAACCTATGCCATAGAGGAGGAAAACTTCACACTATCTAAATTTATACCTCTTGCGGTTCTCCGGTCCTTTGCCTGGAGAATTTTTTCTTTTCTAGATTTGTCCATATCATAATTTGTAACCAATGGTAACTTGATATATTTGTGTGATATAAAAGTAGCGAGCCATGTTTTGCAACTTTATATCATCCCTTCCCTTTTCTGCAATGGTACTATTGGCTGGAAGAAAAACATTTGCTAGATTTTTTAGAACAGTACATCTTTCCTGTATAGTAGTTTTTCTATTAAAAAAAAAAAAAATTGTTTTATAATCAGCAGTGGAGAGTGCAGGTTGTCTGAACCTACTTCAGTCGAGCACCTGTCTGCCATAGCTGTTCCTTCAACTGAGTGCTGCACATCATGGGCTCTGTCTGTGAGAGAGAAATCCAGGTGCTTGGTGTCCTTGCATGACATGAAGTTTTGCATGTAGATCGATTAAAAATGTTCCTCTTGTTTACATAATTTGCATAATTTAAAAGATAATGTTGCCAAACTTTGGTAAATGTTAATGTTCAAAACAAAAATCTCCACTACATGTAATTTTTCTTCCTCTGGATCAGTACGTGGCTTATAATCCCAGCCAGTGGTTGTATCTGTTCCAGTGTCAACTGCCATGTGCTCTGCTTCAAGGGGGAACTAGTCTTTTGTGAATTTTTTGTACATAAGTATTTGTTACAAACATTTTAGCAAATGCTTTCAACTTCTCTTACTTGCTTGTGCATATCTTGGCTGGCATTATAGAAATTAGTGCTAATGTTATTTCCTTAGGGGGATTGGAAGGGGAGGGATGAGGTTTGTTTTCTTGGGGGGTTTTTTGGTTTTTTTTTTTTTTTTTTTTGTTTTTTTTTTTTTTTTT
>WHYT01014121.1:47709-59611 GCA_009806455.1 Tetrax tetrax
TTTTTTAGTTTGTGTGGGGAAAAATGATTTACGTTGAATGTTTAGTTTTTCCTCTGCATGCTACATCATATGTTGTGGGAACTATAAGAACCTTCATACTATATGAATACAAAATAAAATATTTGAACCTTGGCTGGGGTGTTTCAGTACTTCCCTGGACCTTTCCTGTTCAACTTAAGGCAGCTCTGCACTCAGCTCTAAAGAAAAGAAAACTGCTTGTTCATAGTTTTTGTCCCCTCTTTGATTATAAAGACATCTTGAAAAAGTGTACAGGGTGCAGACAGTCCCTTGAATACTTCCAGGCTTTGTTTCAGTGTTTCAGGACCACTTATGTGTTTTCTTTTTCTTAAAGGCACATCTAGTTCTTTTTGCTGAATGTCCAGATTGGATACTAAACCTTGTTTTAAAGTCCTAATAAATTCAGAATTATTGAGGTAAATGGAAGGTGGTTTAAAAAAAACAACCAACCAACCAAATTCCCCTAACCTTAATGTATGTGGAGAATGAAAGGCAGCTTCTTTCTCAAGGGAACGTCCGAGACCTGATGGTGAAAACACTGCTCCCTGTAGCGGGTACGGCCTTCACAGAAGCCGTTTGCTGTTGCTCTCTGTGGTGCAGTTGTTTGGGTCACCTGTGTGCTGGTCTCTCCCTTTCTGCTGCTTTTGGTGGTATAGAATCATAGAATCATAGAATGGTTTGGGTTGGAAGGGACCTTCAAAGGCCATCTAGTCCAATCCCCCTGCAAGGAGCAGGGACATCCCTGACCAGATCAGGTTGCTCAGAGCCTCATCCAGCCTGGCCTTGAACGTTTCCAGGGATGGGGCATCCACCACCTCTCTGGGCAACCTGTTCCAGTGCTCTACAACTCGCATTGTAAAAATTTTTTTTTCTAATATCTGCTTTAGGATAAAGATTAGATTACTTTTGTGTGTCCTTGCCTCGCTTGCCCCTTATCTTTCAAGCTAATTGAGATTTGTAAATGGCATAAGCAAGCAAAGAACAGAAAATGCACTAACGGGGTAGGTGCATGGTTTTACCTCGAGGGGCTCAGAGTGGAGACACTCCTGTATACAGCTCGGACTGCTGAGCTGTATGTTTACAGGTAACTCAGCAAGTCTTACATCTCTTAGCCAAATTCATTCAAAACCTTCAATTGCTATAATAATAATTCCATACATCAAGTAATACACTGGAAACTCGGACTTTTTGAGAAATGCTTACTCAATTTACTAGTGTTTTTGATAATCTTGTTTCAGTTTTTGTTGTTCAGAAACCTGAACTGAACTATTTTGCAAGAGACTTTGTAAGAAGTTTGGTGGGTGGAGGCAGGAGAAAAGGGCCACGTTTAAGTCAAACTGGGGGACTGTGGCTGGGCTCTAGCATGTTTCCCCCTATTCTGTTGTATGCATGCAGAATTTTAAGAAGGGACAGCACTTGAGTTGTTTGTGCTCTGGTACACTGGCAAATACTTAACCTGGCAGCTCTTAGCTTCACTAGGCTGCCCTTAGAGATGATTTGTTGGGGCGGGGGGAAGTAGATGCAGATCCTAGGATTAAGTTCAAATACACTATTTACCTCTTTGTCTTCTTAAAATTTTTGTGTGATATGTTGTTCCATCAGCAGCAGAGACTGGTTGGGCATGCACTGCTGTTGCGCTGTGCATTCCAGTTTTCCTTTTTCCAGGATGATGCTGATCCATGATGTGTGGCTATGAACACTTAACTATGCTGATTCCTTTAGGCTCCAAATGTTAACCTCAAAGGCTTTCTGAAGTGCTAACAGCAGTCTCTTAAAACTTTGATGTTCAGAAAGTCAGTAATGAAGCATGGTTTTGTTTGAGGGTAAGTTTAAACTAGCTACCTGATAGACACAACCCATTTAAAATAACTTTTAATGACTATACACAAATATTAAGTGTGCTCAAATCAGACAGCATGTCTGAAGGAATTATGACTGCACAAACAGTCCCGGTTTTCTTCTGGGCTCCCAAATCGAGCAGAAGACAGAGTGCTTCTGTAGCTCCAGGCTTCTCGTGCGTACAAGAAACCACGACTGCCAGCCCCAGTCCTTGGTGGTGCAGTGACGCTGTAGCTCAGAATCTTTCTGCTGCTCTGCTGGCCACTGCCCGAATATTGCCGTAAACTTTTGATGGAGGACTTCCTGCAGAAGAAGGCACAAACTGAGTCAGCAAACAAGATAGTGTGTCACAGAAACAGATGTTTTGCTCTCATGTCTGTGTTAAAAGTGGAGCAATAAGCCCATGGGTGAAAAGGATGGTCAAGCTTAGCCACCTTGAGTTAAAACTTCTGTACCCTTGGGCTTTCTAGACACTGCATTCAAAATAGCCCCTCAGGGAATGCTGTAGCTATCTCAAAAAGCAGAAAGCCTTCCTTCTGCACCAGGAAGAGAGTTTTGGAGCCAGAAACCAAGCCCTGGGCTCCCTGCTTCTTCCCCAAACCCTTAAGGGCAATAAGACAACTCCCAGCAAGCTGCCTGCTCCAAATGGAGGTGTGGACACAGCAGGGAAGAAGGTAAGACCCACAGAAAGCAGTTTCTCAAACAGCAAGGTCTATTTATATGTAATGGGGAAGATTAGGTAACAGGACTTACCTAAAATTAGATTGCAAATTGCTGTTCGTGCCATTTTAATGTTCTGAAAAGATCCCAATATATGAATTTTTCTGTAAAAATCCATAAAAGTATCATTAGCTAATGGAAAAAAAAACCTGTGATCACAGAATTGTAGAACGGTTTGGGGCGGAAGGGACCTTAAAAATCATCTAGGTCCACCTTCCACTAGAGCAGGTGACTGAGAGCCCTGTCCAGCCCGGCCTTGGTGATTACACCATTCATAGAGAGCGGGAGGTTAGGGATGAACGTGGAATTTCAGATCGGTGTACTCATTCATTTTCTGCACTTGTAAATAAAACAAAACCTCAAAAACAGAAAACCTACAACATACAATCTGTGCTTGTCTAAGTATTTTTTTAAAATAAGATTTTTACAACTTGCAAATTTAACAGTGCAGCAGCTTAGGAGGAAAACATTGCAGGGCTGGTGGGATCAGCTTTCATCATTCATAAGAAGGAATTCTTATGCTATGGAGAATGACTCAATTCTAGGTGTGCTGGTGTCGTTGTCATTGTTCTCATTACTCAAATAGCATTCATTAAAAGTTACACTTAAATTATTTATCTTACTACTCTTCTATAAATGTTTCAAAAAAAATTCAAGTTATCTTTGTTCCTGGAAGAGGACATGGATTAGGTGAGGGATTGCTCTGCCTAAAAGGAAGTCAGTCAATACTCACGCGTCAGCAAGAACAATTCGTGTCCTGGTTACGTTTTCTATAGTGAATTTTGTTTTTCCACCTTTCCCTGCTATTCTGCCTATTGCTCTTGACAGATGATCTCCTTTCAAGGGTTTGACTAAAATGAGAATAAGATGCTCAGTGTATCAGCATTCCCACAGCATTTCCCTTGTTCGAGTTACTGGAAACCACCCATTAAGTAAGAAGCAAGCAACTTTACTACAGGTAAAATGTAAATATACATCTGTATTCACCTAGGAGTGAAAATCCCATGCAGAGTGGTATGCAACTATGAGGTCTTTGGCATCCAAAATTCCCACGCAACTGCAGTGGAAGGCATTCCCTTCGTTACTGAGCAATTAAGACAGAGGAAAGAAACAGAGCCAGAGTGCACACAGCTGAGATGCTCTGAAAAGGTCTCCAAGGACAGTAACACATGAAAAAAATAGATGTTTCTGCTGTCTACTTCCCACCTCTTGCTGTCACGATACTGGGAGGAAAAAAGCCCAGTCTGGTTTAAAAACTGTGCATGTTTTCCCCAAACCACTCCATGTCACCTCTAGGTTTAAAACATTTACACAGTGACAAGAAAAATCACCCTCACAAAGTGACATGCTTTTAAGGATGGAGGTTTTCTTGGGACACCTTACAGCTTGAAAAGGTTGTCATTGTTGTAAGTTATTGTCTGTACCTAGACCATAATGCTGTGTAATTGCACAAAGGTTTTCCTGATCACTGAGGATAAGTGACACAAGTGGAGCAGGGGAAAAAAACCAAAGAAATGTACTTGCAGATGGTACACACAACTTGGAATACTGCAGCAGAAACTACTTACCATCTGTAACTTCAAATGATTCTAGAAAAAGATCATCTAATCTGATGAGAGCAAGAGCATCCTGAAAGATTAAGAGATTTGTTATCAGCATGAGTGTTACAGTACCACCAGAGCCTTGAGTGATGTTTTCCTTACACATATAAGCAGACATCAGTAGTATTTCTCCACTTAATATATTAAACAGTAGTGAGCTAAAGTTAGATCAACTTTTTTTCAGTAGCAATATAAATTTTTTCTTTGTTGCAGAGAACCCTACCTGTGCTTAGATGCCCCCACATTCACCCCAGACCCACCTGCACTACTGAAGTCAGAATGATACTGCAAAAAGGAGTTTGTTTTCTCCAAGTATAGCTCGAGTTTTTAACAGACTGATGGCTACTGACTGGGACTAAAGCAGTGTGCAGAGCACCTCAGAGACGAATTATCGCTTCATGCTTGCCTCTCGCATGCAGCTAAATGTCCTCTGTTTCATAATTTTAATTATGTACTGTTCAAAGGTTACTTTTTTTATCCCTGCATTAGTTTAAGAAACTAGACTTCCAATCCAGTCCCAATTTCAAATGAATTTATTTCTAGAAAACCACCTAAGGATTTTTATTTCTTTCTTGCTGTAATTTGCAGAGAGCCCAATGACATCGTGCAAGTATATCCAGCAATCTCCCAGTCGAGCTGCTGGGAGACTCACCTCTACTTGAAACCCAAGTATAAATGCTTTCACAAAATCAGCTGCTTTCGTTAGAGCACTGAGATCCTTTGTCTCCGGGCAAGTCTGCAAGACAAGAAGTTATGTTTGCAAATTAAGACCATGTAAGAAGGATCAGGATTTGAAAAATCTAAGTGATAAAGGCTAGCCATAAAATAAGCTCATATCGTGTTTGACTGAAAGACCCAAGTGATAAACTCTGTCCTTTCTTAGAATGTTGGCCCTCAACCACAAGACTGCAACAACTACCACAGCCTGTGTTTGGAGGGGAGGGAAAAGAGAAACTGCTGAAAATCCCCACTGCGACTGATTGAGGAGAACCCTTTTTAGGAGAAAAGAAACAGCCAGCCAAACACACACACACCCAAACAAAACTGCAACACTGAACAGGAGAAGAAGAGAGGGGGGTGATGGCAGCTTGAGCAGGGAAAGTTATTCTAATGACCACATCCTAAGGATATTATAGCAGGTAATTAGAAACCGGATAGGTTCAATAAAACATACGGGACCAGAGAAGTATTTGGAGCATGACCAAATCAACCTGACACATCAGCAAGTGTTCAGAGTGTTATTTTTTTTTACTTCTCTGCCAGCAGAGGCCACAGGATTTGCTGTCAGGATGTCAGGAGCATTCCTTCAGCTCATGTCCTAAAACTGGGCCACGGCATTCCTCTGCTACCAGTGCGAAAGCCTGTGCACAGCTGCATTTACAGATCTGAACAGGGACAACTTAAAAAAGAGCATGCCGCAAACAAAAAGTATCAGATGACACGGTGGCCTCCTCAAAAGACACTGTTAGCCCAAAACTGTCGCGTTAACTACTTAGTAGCCTTAAATCGCTGGAAAACATCGCACTGCAATATCATGTCTAACACACAGGCTAAGATTCTTCCTTAATTCTCAAGCTTATGCTGGCCCTTCTAGAAGAGACTAACTCCTAAATTTCACTTGCATTAACTATTTGTTTCTAAGCAGGAACTGTCAGATTTTATTCTGATCCCCAGTGAGGGTTTTCTGGTTAGGTTAAATGGCAGCTGCCATTTTCCCGAGCATTATGGGGGATTAATGACGCTTCCCCAGCCTTTAACTGGTGGAACCAGCCACCGACGGGGAGAGGTGCTGCAATTCCGGTATTAGCTGGGAAAGCTCTTTACCTTGATTTCCACGTTCCTGGTTTTCAAATTAAACCTGATCTGAAGCTGCAAGTGCTCCACGATAGGCGTGAATATTTTCATCCAGTTCTCTTTCAACGGAGTGTACCTGTTGGCCGGCACCGGAATCTTCCTCATTTCGCCTTTTCCAACCTAAAGGGAAAGAGAGAGGGCGGTGAAGCACGGGCAGGCCGAGAACCGGACACCGTTCCGAGCGCCACAGGGCCACGTCCCCGCCGGTTTTCGGTCCCCCCCCCCCCCACCCCCCCCCGGGGGCTCCTGCGGGGCTCTGGGCAGAGCGGGGGTCCCCTCTGCCTTGTGTCTGTAAATCGGGAGAGGCAGCAGCCTCTGAGCAGTGAAAGCAAGCTGAGGTGGGAGGTTTCCTTGTTTGTGTGTGTTTTGGGGTTGGTTTTTTTTTTTTTAAGACTGTTAAACTGAAGTCTCTGCTTTTCTCACACCAAGAAATAAGCACAAAGTGTAATTTGCCTTCGAATGGCATTTTTTGTTGTATTTTACGCCACTGACATCTGCTACCCGTGGACTGTCAAGAGACTGCTGCCGCGGTCTGCGGTTGTGTTGCTTTTTCCATGTGCTGACACAGAATGTATCCTTTTTTAAAAGATTGAAAAGGCTAAACCTATAAAATGTGGAACTTTTGGTGCTACATCTCTCCAGCAAAGATACTTGGCTACAGGAGATTTTGGTGGAAACCTTAACATATGGTAAGCGCGCGTATTCTTCTGAAGCTCTTTTATGTGATGTTGTGTGTGTCTGAACTGGTGTTTCTGTGCCTGACTGGCTTTTGTACAAGTTGCTCTCTGTGCTGCATGTGGTTGGGACCCAGTGGTAGGCTTTGGTGGCTACTACTGGATAGGGACATGCCTGTTTTGTAAAAACAATATGAATTCATCAAAATGGTTTAATTCAGTGCTGTTCCACCTGCATTTTCTGTGTGCGGCTGCAAAAACCTGTTAAACTTCTGCTAGGTCTGCTTCTCAAGAGAGGCTTTTGGATGGATGCGTGAGTACAAACAAGAGGTGGTGTTCAACCTAAATTTGGTTAATACATAATAATACATATTTTTAATGTTGAAGTTTCAAATATTTTTTCAGGTCCCTGAATGATTTATATAATCAATTTGTGTAGGTAAATTGATTATGGAATAAAGTTGTATAGTAAAAGGGGGTATTTTATTATTCTTATTGTTGTTATTATAATATTCCCCTTTTTGAGGAACTACTGATTTTATTTTGTTGGAATAGCAAGAATGACATGGATTAGTCACTAGTTGAATTTTAAAGCAGAATTCTGAACGATTCTCAAAGGCTGAGAATCAGGGGGAAAGAACCATGAAACCCACAGCTGGATGCAACTTTCATTTGAAGCTGAAGAGCAGTAGTGAGAGCTAGGTGGGGATCAGTGACTAAGGCCATTCTGTATACTTACTGAAAGTGAAGCTCATTGGAGTATTTCGAGCTCTAGCGTGATTCGTTTTGAGCCCCACATAAAAAAAATTATTCTTAAGGGTTGCTGTGGTGAATCCCACAACTGCCTTTACAAACAGGGAAGTCCAGAACTAAGCAAAAACTTTCAGACCAGTCTGAAGCAGTAGCCAAAGAAGGAATTGAACAAAGACTAGTGGTTTGTAATGGCAGTGTCCATATTTTGTTCCTGCTGTTGATCTCGGCTTATATAACTTGTGCTCAAGTTTCCTCTCATTTTTACACAAATCCTGAGTGTCAAGGAAAATGCCATGTTACCTCTTCTTTTCTTTCTTGCCTAGGAATTTAGAAGCTCCTGAAATACCCCTGTATTCTGTGAAAGGTCATAAGGAAATCATAAACAGTATAGATGGTGTAGGTGGCTTAGGAATTGGGGAAGGTGCACCAGAAATTGTGACTGGCAGTCGAGATGGTGAGTTAGCGAACTCTGCAAGTCTTTTCAGTTATTCTGAGAAAGCAGTCTGCAAGCTTTGATGGCAGGGCCCAGCGTGCCATCTGAACTAGTTACAAATCCCTTGCAACTAGTTCTTCATATGCTGTCTTTTGAATCTTGCTTGGGATACGTTTTCTGTAATTCTTTTAGAAGCTGTAGAAAAGCAAAAGATACTGTTGTCACTGAGCATGGGATAGAAGAAATATGAAGCAGAATAAATGTAAAATATTAGCTAAAGAATCTAGCCTTAAATACTTTTGCTTTGTTTCTGTTTTATTATTTTTTTCTATCTGCTAAACGCAGTCTGGCTTTCTGGAATTGAACAAGGTGCTCCTGTGTTTTGAATGATAAGGCTGGAAAGCACAGGCCTTCCCTGGGAAGAGGAGCGCAACATGACAGCGTATCCGCAATACAAAATCCCTTTTCCTTTTTTCACAGGAACTGTGAAGGTGTGGGACCCGAGACAGAAAGATACTCCCGTCGCTAATATGGAACCTGTGCAGGGGGAGAGCAAGAGAGACTGCTGGACAGTAGCATTTGGTAATCAATCGAATGATAACTGTTATTGCCTCTAATATGCCTCTGCTTTGCTGATTTTTCAGAGTATTTCACAATGTTATGGAATAGTTTATCTTGTATGGACCAATCAGTAGCAGGTGTTGCTTTTCGATGTTGTCAAATTTATGTGTTTTGAATGTGTCTTTCAAAAGAAGCCAGTTTTGTGATGGCTTGGTTTTGGACTCATTCTTGTATCACCTCTGGTCAATCCTGTCACGGCTAAGCTGTGCAAGCTTTATTTCTGTGCCTAGGAAAGTAAAAGCAGTATATCCAGCTGCCTTGTCCTGAAGGAGCGTAAGTGCTGCAGTGCACAAGGAAACAGTCGCTGTTGTAGCATAGCTCCAGCTATCAAACATTAAAGGCATTAATTGAAGAGAGGATCCTTGAAGCTAAGAGCTAATTAAAGACAACAGAGGTGCTTGATGTCTGCTCTGCATTTTTCCTTTGGACAGAACAAACTGCCTGTGTCCTACACAAGCTGGTATTTCTGGTTTAGCTCAATTTTTGCTTCCAGAGTCAGGGAGTGAGTTTTACAAACTGCTAATAAGTGCATGGATTATCATAACAAAATTGATAGTAAGGAGAGGACATTTCCTGGCAAGTAGGTGCAACTCTAATGCTCTTTACTATTGATATCTTTGCATTCTGCTTTGATGAACGGGGAAAAAGGTGGCCTCATACATTCTTCAATTTTATTTTGAGCTACTGAAGCTTGAGACAAGGCAAGGTTCATCTTGAACTATGTGCTAACTTATTTCAGACACTGATGTGTTTCCTTGGTCCTGTCAGCTGAGAGTTTTTGGAGGCAGGCTTCTGCATCTGTCTAGTGATGTCTGGAGTCTGTATCTGCAGAAAAGTCCTCTTGTCTCACTAACATTTCATGCGTGAGAGGCTGGTTAAGGAACCGCTGAACTGCGTTCCATCCCAGTGCTGTGGTGCTGTCTGGGGAGCGTGGTCTATAGCAGATGAAGATTTAGAGAAGGAACGTACTCGTATAGGTTTACAAGAACAGTGTGCAGTACTTATACTGCCTCAATCGCACAGACTTTGATAGGGGGAGTATGAATTTTGTTCATATTTTTAAAAGAAACAGACTGCCAGTTTTGAAGCTGTATTTTCTATACCTTTCAGATTTGAAAACCAGCCTGTTCATTAAATTTTAATATCCCAGTAGAAATACATTTCTGGCATAAATATAAGTTGAAATTGCAGGCTTAGGAAGCCTGAAATTTTCAGACTGAAGAGGGTTTCTGTATTCTGATTAATTCTTTCTCTGTGTCCAGGCAATGCTTACAATCAAGAGGAACGTGTTGTATGTGCTGGTTATGACAATGGGGACATTAAATTGTTTGACTTAAAAACCATGTCACTACGATGGGAGACCAATATTAAGAATGGGGTAAGGAAGCTCTAAAACTATTTTTAATTCCAGCTCCTGTGCAGGGTGGAGAAATTAAAAGGCTTCTGTCTACCCGAAATCTACCCAGAAGACTTTTCTGCTGAGTCTATATCAAGGAATTGTTTTCTTTAAGTTCAGCAAATTGTACTCCTCAAGTTCTTGGTCTGGATAACGTGGGGTATTTTAACAGGGAACTATTTCAGTGGATTCGTGTTTTCAGATGATTTTGTTATTTCCAAGTTTGTGATGTTGTCATTGTAAAAATAACCAATGATTAATGTGTATTTACAAATCACAAGTGCTCCATTTTTTTAGGAGCTGCTAAATTTCAAGGCCAAATGTATTTGTTTTAATATTTCCAGGTTTGCAGTGTGGAGTTTGACAGAAAAGATGTAAATATGAACAAGCTGGTGGCCACATCGCTTGAGGGAAAATTTCATGTTTTCGATATGAGAACTCAGCATCCAACCAAAGGTTTTGCTTCTGTTTCAGAGAAGGTATGGTGAGACAGATAACTTCTTATGAAGAGATGGACTTTTTGAATACGTACTGTCGAAGTACTGCAGGTCTAAAACTTTTGTCTGTGATAGGTAATAGATGCCCAGGTTACTGGGGCACAAGCTTTGTGTAGCGTGGCTGGTGTGGCCCCGGTGCAAGCACTGAAAGGGCTCCTGTGCATCCAGCTGCCAGCACTCACCTGGGTTTCATGGCTTTTCTAACCTGGTATTTGGGCTTCTCTGGACTTTGGGTCCTGTTGCAGTTGTGCCTCTGTGCACCCAGCTGTGCCCCTACTCTGGGAGTTGTGTTTATTGGAGGCCACATTAAATTGTGATGAGCATGCAGATGCAAATCTTAAATATATCCCAAAATAAAACGAGCTCTCTGCAAACACTTTTCATCCTGTGGTCACCAGACTTCGTGTGAGTCATAGAAATAATTAATTTTTCTTCAGAACCAAACATTTTTTGGGTTGGGATATTGAGTGAGTGAAAGGATATATAGGAGAGACATAGTGGCCTGGAGGCTGTTAAATATGGAAAACACTTACAACCTTTTCTCCATCTGTGACCACTGTGGTGGTTAGTCTGAGTTCTTTATAAAGCAGTATTTTTTTGTTGTTGTTGTTGTTAGTGAACAAAATCTGATGGTAATTAGAGAAAAGGAACTTTTGTGGTGAAGTTCTCCAAGACTGCCTAAATGAGAAAAAGCTGTTTCGACTTAATATCTTTCCATTAATGTTTTACATACCACCATTCAAAGCAGATAAGATGTTGGAAGTACTTTGATTAGGTAACACAAAAGTATTTACTGCATTAGTGTTGGAAATAATCAAAATGTGAAAGTGTACTCTCTTATCTTTCATTCACTGCTTTTAAGCTTTTCCTTTTGGACATTTGTAGATGGATACGCATTAAGTCAGAGCGTGTGCTGGAGTTTTTCCTTAAGTGATTTCTCTTGCTATGTGATCGTGCTGTTCCCTGGCTGAGATTTAGATTTGAATTGTAGATTCTTGTGTTTGCACAGTGTTTGTAGTCTATTCCCTTCCAGTAATGATTTTAAGAGATGTCAGACTGTGAAATTAACGTTGTGGTGACTGTGTCACCTACGAGCCTGAGAATCCTGTAGCTGTAGAGCAGTTGGCTTATGCAGCTACTTTACCTCTCTTTAACCTTGCTCGTGTGGCCGGTCTTGAAGAAGCTGAAGCACCAGTGAGTGTTAGCCTTGGCAGGGCTGCTGCCTTATCCCTGTGGAAGAACGGGATGCGCTGGAGGCCTGACTGGGCTTCTCCTGTGTGGGAACTGGCTGCTCCTGTGGCAGCAGGTCACAAGGCTGGAGGAAGGGAAGGTACCTCAGAACAGAGGTTCCAATACTCACCATGGGAAGGCCAGGTTCTCTTTATGCAAGTAATTGCCATTTAAGATTCAGTGTCCTTTCTTGTGAAGCTGATCTGTAACTGGCTTCAATGCTGATTATTTTTTTTTTTTTTTTTTTTTTTTTTTTTTTTTTTTTT
>WHYT01014121.1:59661-70120 GCA_009806455.1 Tetrax tetrax
CTGAACAGCCCCAGCTCTCCCAGCCTGGCCTCACAGCAGAGCTGCTCCAGCCCTCTCAGCATCTGCGTGGCCTCCTCTGGGCCCTCTCCAACAGCTCCACGGCCTTCTGCTGTTGGGGGCTCCAGAGCTGGACGCAGCGCTGCAGGGGGGTCTCAGCAGAGCGGAGCAGAGGGGCAGAATCCCCTCCCTCGCCCTGCTGCCCACGCTGCGGGGGATGCAGCCGGGAGGGGGTTATGCCAGCCAGCACGTGGTCGGGGCGGTCGCAGCCCGCAGCCCTCGTTTATCGCAGCCGGCAGGGAGCCAGTCCCAAGGCCCGCGGCGAGCCCTGGCAGCCCGCTCCCTGCCCTAACCTCCGTCCCTCATCCCTGCGGTGGGAGAAGGGTGTGCTGCCTGCACGGGTCTCTCCGCTTCCCCAGGACCCTGCGTGGCCTTCCCTGCTCTGTGCTGCTGAAAGCTTTTAGGGTGATATCAGAGCTGCCGACCCAGCCCCTTCCCCAGCTGCCAGCCCTCCAGTTTGACCCAATTTGATCGGATCTGAACTGGGCTGCGTCACTTGAGTTCTGTCACCTGCTGCACTGCGTCCCGCTCTTTGCCCTGTCCCTGCGCAGCGGTGTGTTTACTTGGGAAGGGTGCCCAGCCTCCGCTGGCAGGTGCCATGCCTTTTTTTTTTTTTCTTTTGTCCTTTCCTCACTGATTTCACTTCGCAGAGGAGTGGCTGGAGCCCTGCCTCTGCCTGCGGTTCAGAGCGGTCGGGCTCATGCAAAGCACAGAGGTTGCTTATTTCCGCTCCATTCTGTGGCTTACTGGGACCCAGTTTAGAGCTGAATTTATGGTGGTTGCTCACCGTGGGCAGGTACCTCGGTACCGCAGTTTCCTCCACGATATCCAGCAGCATCGGTCCCCAGCGATGTCCACCCCTGCTTTAACCCCCTCCTGTCCCGCAGCCTGATGGTGCGCCTGCACGAGGCCCTCAGGCAGTGCCAGGACCTGAAGACTGAAAAAGGCCAGATGGACCGAAAGATCAACCAGCTCTCCGAGGAGAACGGGGACCTGTCCTTCAAGGTACGGGGCGCTGCGTCCTCTCCGTCTCCCTGCAGCCCGGCAGTTTGTGATGGGGAGGATCTGATGGCAGCGCCGGATGCTGGGCTCTTTACGCCTCTGCCGCTCGGTGACCGAGCCTGCTTTGGGCTCCGGATCCGGATCCAAAGAGGAATGCAAGGAGGAAGCGTGGTGGGGAAATAGGGGCTGGGTGGAGCCGTCTGTGCGCAGTGCTGCACACCTGGGACGCCCGTGGGTGCTGCGGCGCTGGGCGGGGGGGAGCTGAGCGGAGCCCTGGGCAGCGTGGGTGCCCTCTGACCCCTCTGGGACGCGGGATTTTTCCCTCGGCAGCTGCGGGAGATCGCCAGCCACATGGTCCAGCTGCAGGACGCCCTGAACGAGCTCTCGGAGGAGCACAACGCGGCGCTGGCGCAGTCGCAGGAAAAGCAGGGGCAGCTGGAGAGCGAGCTGTGTGCTGCCCTGCAGGAAAAGGTGAGGGGACCCCGGGGGACGCGTGCCGGCGTGGGGCAGTCTCCTGGGGCTGGCTCGTGCCCCCCCCGTGGCTGGCTCTGCCCGTCCGTGCTGGCGCACGGGGAGAGGCGCGTTCCGCGGGGAGCATCTCCCTGCTCCCGGGAAGGGCTCTCCACACGGGACAGGCTGCTGCCGTCGTAGCGAGGAGAGAAGCCCTGACCCTGCTGAGACAAAGCTGCCGGTTAACGCTGGGTGGCTGCTCCTCTCTGTGCTCAGTCCCACGTCTCTGTCCCCAGAAATGCTCGGAGGAGAAGATCGAGATTCTCCAGGGCAAGATTTCTCTGCTGGAGGACCAACTGGCCAAGCTGAGGGACTGCGGCGGCCAGGAGAAGGGAGAGGTCATGGGAGACGTCCTGAAGGTACGGCTGGGTCGCTGAGAGCCGCTGGCCGCCACAGCGCTCGGGCGGAAAACCCCTCGGGCTGGGGGCTGGGGGGCACACGGCAAAGTCGTTCGGGGCAGAGCCAGCTGCTGGATGGGGTTGTGGGGCTGAGCACTCCGTGGGAGCCCATTTTGTGCCGGCTTTGGGAATACCGCTCCCAGGTAGCTGCTGGCTCCCCCAGCCTCCCGTCGCCTGGCTGGCTGCGGAGGGAGCAGCTCCTGCGCGGTGAGAAAAGGCGTTTTGTCCCGGCGAGCAGAGGGCTAAAGGGAAAGCGGGGAGCGCTGGGGGTGCCGGGGGTGCTGGGAGGGAATGGGACACAGCTCGAGTAACACCCAGGTCTGTGTGGTTTGTTTTTTCCCCCACCTTTTCTCTGTGCAGCTGGAAGAGCTGAAGCAGGAGGTGTCCAGCCTCGCCACTAAAGGGGCCGAGCTGCAGGCCACCGTCCTGCGGCTGGAGGAGGAGAAGCAGCAGCGGGAGGCAGCCCTGCAGTCCGAGCGCAGCCGCTTTGAGGAGGAGAAGCAGCAGCTGGGCAGCCTCGTCGCCAGCCTGCAGAGCTCCCTCTCCGAGAGCCACCGGGCCAGGGAGGTGCTGGAGCAGGACCTGCGGGCGCGGGAGGCCAGCCAGCCCCAGGGCATCCCGCTGCGGAGCCAGGAGGCCGAGGAGGAGGCTGGGCGGCTGGCTGCCCTCAACGCCCAGCACGAGAAGACCCTGCGGGAGAGGGACTCTGCCCTGCAGCAGCTGCAGCACCTGCGAGAGGCCAACGCGTTGCTGAGCGGCCAGCTGCAGGCCATGGCGCAGGCCCACGATGCCAGCCAGGCCGCCTCAGCGGAGGAGAAGGCCGAGCTGAACCGCAAGGTTGGCGAGCTGGAAGCCAGGATCCTGGAGCTCGGCGCTCAGCGGCAAGCGGGAGCGGCGGAGGGGCTGCGGGCCCAGCTGCGCGAGCTGGAGGGCAGGCTGAAGGAGAGCCAGCAGAAGCTGGCCGAGAGGGAGAGGCTGGCCCGGGAGAACACCCGCCTGCAGGAGCGGCTGCTCTTCCTGGAGGAATCCCTGCGGAACACCGAGGGCATCCTGGAGGACGAGAAGAGGCGAGCGGCCGAGAGCCTGGAGAGCAGCCTGGCCCGGATCGCCGAGCTCGAGGCAGAGAGGCAGCAGCTGGTGCAGGGCCGGGAGCCGGCTCCGCAGGAGTTGGGCGAGGAGCCGGCCAAGCGCCGGGTGCTGGATGAGAGCTGGGAGAAGCCGATGGGAGCCTCTCCCGCATCCCAAGGGGAGGACGGAGAGCGCGGGCGGCTGGAGGAGGAGATTCGGGCGCTGAGCCGGGAGCACGGCCGGGCCTGCCAGCGGCTGCAGGCCGAGCAGGAGAAGGCGGCCGCGCTGGAGGCCCGGGCGGAGCGCCTGGCTGCCGAGCACCAGGAGAGGCTGGCCGCTCTCCGGGCCGACCTGTCCAGCGCCCGGGCGCGGGCGAAGGAGAAGGAGGGTGAGGAGCAGAAGCTGAAGGCCGAGGTCTCGTCCCTGCGGGAGAAGATGGCCGTCACGGAGCAAGCTGCAGCCCAATGCGCGGCTGGGCTGGAGGCCGATACCCGGAGAGCCACCGAGGCGCTGGAGGGGGTGTCCCAGCAGCTCTCCCAGGAGAAACTCAAATCCAAGGAGCTGGAGGCCGCCGTGGAGCGGCTGCGAAGCACAGAGGCCGAGGTTTCCCGGGCGGCCGCCGCCAGCAGGCAGCGGGAGCTGGAGCTGGAGGCGGAGGCGAAGCAGCTGTCCGGGCAGGTGACCCTGCTGGGTGCCAGGCTGGAGGAGACGCTGCGGGAGCACCGGCGGGAGCTGGCGCTGCGGGAGGAGGAAACCCAGCGCCTGCGGCAGGAGGTGGAAGGGGCCAAAGCGGACTGCGCCGCCGAGCGGGCCCGCAAGGCAGAGCTGGAGGCCCAGCTGCAGAACTCCCTCAACGAGCAGAGGGTAGAGCGGTCGGCGCATCGGGAGGAGCTGGCTCGGTCGCGGGAGCTGAGGGAGGAGAAGGAAGGGGAGCTGGAGGAGCTCCGCCGGAAAAACGCCTCGCAGAGCGAGGAGCTGAGGGACCTGCAGGAGACGGTCAGCGCGCTGAAAGGAGAGCTCGCCTCGCTGGAGGCGGCCACGGAGGGGGACACCACCAAGGCCACCGGCTCAAAGGACACCCGTGACGGGGAGCAGGAATCCGCCTCCAGCCAAGAGCTTTACCAGGAGAAGCTGAAGGAGACCCAGGCGCTTCGTTCGCAAGTGGAGGAGCTGGAGCAGCAGTGCAGGGAGCAGCAGGAGGCCATGGCTGCCCTGGAGCGAGCGGCGGCTGAGGCGGCGGTAACAGAGCGCGCGGAGCTGGAGGCCTCGAGGAGGGAAGTGGCGCAGCAGAAGGAGAAGGCGTCGGAGCTGCAGAAGCTGCTGGAGGCCTCGAGGTCGGCGCAGGCTCTGCACGACGGCACCGTGGAGGCCCTGCGGAAGGAGCTGCAGGAGAAGGGCAGGGAGCTGAGCCAGAGCAAAACCGCCATCGCTGCCGCCGAGAAGGAGCTGGCGTCCCTCCGCTCCGCCGCGCAGGAGAAGGGCCGCTCGGAGGAGAGCTGGAAGGAGCAAGTGTCCCAGTGCATCCAGGAGATGGAGAGGAAGAACAGCCTGATCGGCAGCCTGGAGCACGAGGTCTCCATCCTCCATCGGCAGGTGACGGAGAAGGAAGGGGAGAGCAAGGAGCTGAAGCGCCTGATCCTCGCCGAGTCGGAGAAGAGCAAGAAGCTGGAGGAGAGGCTGCGGGTGCTGCAGACGGAGATGGCCACCGCCGCCTCCCGCGCGGCCGAGAGGTGCTCGCTCATGAAGGTGGAGGTGCAGCGGTGCCAGGAGGAGATGGAGAAGCAGCGGCTGGCCATCGAGGCCCTGAAGAGGGACCGCCACTGCCAGAGCGAGCGGGAGGACGAGCTGCGCCAGGAAATGAAGGTCTGCCAGGACAAGTGCCTCCAGAAGGAGCAGCTCCTCGCCGCCCTGCAGCAGGAGCTCGGCAGCGCCCAGGCGCTGGCCGGGGAGCTGCCGGCGCTGAAGCACCTTTGCCAGCAGCTGCAGGCTGAGCGCGCTGCCCTGGAGAGCCAGCACCGCCAGGACCTGGAGCAGAGGGCCAAAGCCCTGGCCGCTTTGCAGGCGGAGCTGGCGCGGGCCAAGCTGGAGGCGGCCGAGGTGCCCTCCCTGCGGGAGCGGTCGGCGGAGCAGGACCGGGCCGTGCAGCGGCTGCAGGCGGAGGCGGCGGAGCAGGCGGCGCGGCTGGCGGGGCTGCAGCAGGCCAACGCTCGGCTGGCCGAGGAGAACCGGGGGCTCGGCGAGAGCCGGAGCCGCGGGCAGCAGCGGCTCGAGGCGGAGCTGGGCCAGGCCAAGCGGGAGCTGGAGCGGCTGCGGTCGGCGTCGGAGGAGCTGGCGGCTGGCAGGCGGCAGGAGGCGGAGGAGGCGGCGCGGAAGCTGGAGGCCATGAGTAAGGAGTGCGAGAGCAGTAAGGCGACGGCGCTGGAGGAGAGGAGGAAGCTGCTGGAGGAGAGGCAGAGGCTGACGACTCAGGTAGGGGCTCCTGCGCACCCCCGAATCCTCATCCTCCCGCCCAGCCCGGGAGCGGGGGCTCTGGGACGCGCTCCTCGAGCGACGCTCGGGCGTGAAGGGGACGGGCGCTTCGGGAGCGGCAGCCCGGTCTGCTCCAGCCGCGAATTCACCTCTGCCTTTTGTGCTCGCAGGTGGAGCAGCTAGAGGTATTTCGGAAAGAGCAGGCGAAGCAGGTAAGGCATGCGGAGTGCCGGCTGCTCAAACGGTGACGGTGCATGGCCCTCGCTGCCGCCGCTTCCCACCGGAGCTGCCCTCTCCTCTCGTGAAGCGTTCGCCGTGGGGACCCAGCCGTGGGGCGCTCCCGCGGTGCGTGCCATGGGTGCTGCCTGGCTCCGGGTCTCTGGGCTCGCGCCTTCGCCCCGGGGAGTAGGAACTGGGACCCCAACCTGCTGCCCGCTCGCTCGCAGCGGTCTGCCGAGAGCGTCCCGGGCTCCTGGACACTGGAGTGTTGCTCCTGGAACTATGGAGGGGATTTGGGGGAGCGGTGACACCCCCTTCCTTCTGTTCGTCCCTCTTTCCCACCCTCTTTAACTGAGGTTCAGCTCCTTCCCAGCCGGCAGGAACGGCGGGGGCTGGGAGGAGGGGGCTGCGCTCCCAGAAAGCGCAGCTCAGATGTTGCCAGAGGTGGGATGCTTTACAGCAGACGCGGCGTGGGTCAGCGCGGGGGAAACGACGCTGGAAGAGCCCTATTGCCCTACCCAGACTGGGTTGCCCCCAGGGTCCCAGCCTGAGCTGGCCAGGGACCCCCAGAGGCCTCGTGGCTGTGGCAGGGGGCTGGGGGCTCCTCGAGCGTCCCCCTGGCGCAGGGAGAGCCCGGTGGGTCAGCTGTGGGACCGCAGATCGCAATTCGCAAGCTGCCTGCCCGCACTGCGGCTCCTGCTGCGGCCGAGGCTTTGTGCGGTTCCTCGGTGTCACCTCCCACGTGCGCACCCTCGAAGGGCAGGAGCACCCCTTTGGGGTGGGACGCCTCCCCCCTGCGCGGGCGCGGGCCTCCCTCGAGCTGCCTGGCTTGAGATTTGGCAGGCGGGACGCCCGCGGCCGGCTGGGCCTCCCGCTCTCGCCCCACAGCGAACAGCCGGCAGCGGAGACGCCCGCTCCGGCGCCGGGGCGCTGCGTAACCGCACCGCTTCCCTTCCACCTCTCGGCTTCGCTCCCTGCGCGTGGCTGCTCCTCGTGCTGGGGGAGCGCAGCGACTAACGCGGGGTGGCCGTGTCCGCCCGCTCAGCGAAGCTTCGGCCGTGCCAGGAGCTGGGATGGGATCTCGTGCGCGCAGGCGGTCTAACCACGCGGTGCTCTCCCAGGTGGAGGAGCTGAGTAAGAAGCTGACCCAGCACGAGAAGAGCGCTCGAAGCCAGCAGCAGAGAGTTAAGGTAAACGGGGACCAAAAGCCTGGGGGCTGAGCTTGGCCGGCCCTGGAGCTGTTGGTGGCTTCCCCGGGGCGCAGCCGGGGTGCAGGGCGCTCTGATCCGGTCCCTTCCCTGCCCGCAGGTGCTGGAAGGGGAGCTGCAGGCGGAGGCCGCCCGCCAGCAGGAGAAGGTGGCAGAGCTGCAGGCGCAGCTGGCCCAGAAGGAACAGGCGGCCGAGCACTACAAAGGCCAGGTACGGCGTCCCCCCGCCGTCCCCGTCCCCCCGCCGTCCCCGTCCCTGCGCGCCACGGGGAAGCTCGATGAGCGTTCTCTCCTTGACGTCCTAGATGGAGAAAGCCAAAACTCACTACGATGCAAAGAAGCAGCAGAACCAGGACCTGGCGGAGAAGCTGAAGGCCATGGAGCAGCTGCGGAAGGAGAACGCGGAGCTGCGGACCGAATCGGAGAGGCTGGCCAAGGAGCTGCAGCAGAGCGTCCTGCAGGCCAAGGAGTCGGAGCTGAGCTGCAGGAACCTCACGGACCAGGTCCACAGCCTGGAGGCGCAGGTGGGCACGGCACGGAGGGCCTTCCCCCTCCTCCTCCTCGCCCCTGTCGCCGGTGCGCTCGGAGGATCCGTCCGTCCTGGCTTCCCGTGCAGGTGGAGCTTGCCAATCGGCAGCTGCGGGAGCTCGGCAAGTTCCAGGTGGCGACGAGCACGCTGAAGGGCCGGGAGGCTTTCGGCCAGAACCCCGCCGATCTCAGCGCCGACAGCCTCGACCTCAGCCTGGACGAAGCACAGCCGCTCAACTCCACCAGGTACCGGCCTGCCGCGGCTCAGCGGAGCCCGTCCCGCCCCCAGCGTCCCCAAAACCCGCTGTCCCCGGTCCTTGCTGCTCCCCGACGCCCGGTGAGGCCGCCGGCGCTGCCCTCCCGCCCCCTCTCCGCAGGAAGGCTGGCCGCTCGCACTCGGAGGCCTCGGCAGTGCCGCCGGGCAGCGAAGAGTCGCCGGCGTCCCACCGGCTGCCCCGCAAAGTGGAGTCCCTGGAGAGCCTCTACTTCACCCCCATCCCCAGCCGCACGCGCTCGCAGCTGGAGAGCAGCGCCGCCTCGCTGGGCGACATCTCGCTCGACACCGGCTGCAGGACGCGCTCGGCCCGGCGCCGCACCACCATCAACATCACCATGACGAAGGTGAGCGGCCGCTGGGCGTGGGGTGGGGGGGGATCCGTGGGGCTGGGGAGGATCCGTGGGGCAGGGGGGGATCCGTGGGGCAGGATCTCTGCGCTGAGGATGAGGATGCACGGTTTGCCGTGCCCCACAGCCCCGGGGCTCTCTGGGCCGGAGGCAAAGGCAGGGATGGCTTTGGGGAGGTTCTGTTCCCCCCCGGTGGCTGGGGCTGCCGCTGTCACCCGGCCGTCCCGAGGAGGCCCAAGCTCTGCGGGGGGGTGCTTGTGCTCCCAAACTGCACTGAGCCCCCCGCGACGCCCTGTCCTGCGCACCCTCTGCCTCTCAGAAGCCGCAGACAGGAAAGGTGGGGAGAGACTCTTCAGCAGGGCCTGCTGGGACAGGACGAGGGGGGGTGGTTTCAGAACAGAGGGAGGTGGATTCAGATTGGACAGAAGGAAAAAGATTTTTGCGCTGAGGGTGGTGGAGCAGTGTCCCAGGTTGCCCAGAGAGGCGGTGGATGCCCCATCCCTGGAAACATTCCAGGCCAGGTTGGCCGGGGCTCTGAGCAACCTGATGTGGTTGGAGATGTCCCTGCTCCTGGCAGGGGGGTTGGGATGGGTGGGCTTGGAAGGTCCATTCCCACCCAAACCTTCCTGTGACCTCTGCATTTTCCCCTCCCAGAAACAGGCCAAGACCGAGGAACCGGACAGCGCCGACGTCTCCTTCTGCAGCATCCCGGCGGCTCAGCCCCGGAACGTCGCCCCCGGCAAAGCCCGGCTGCGCTCGGCCGCCTCCACGCGCTCCCTCACCAGCTTCCCCTCGCAGGAGTCCCTGGCCAAGATGGAAACCTCCTCCCCGCAGGAGCCCCCCGGCAATTCGGCGCTGCTGGGCCTCCCCGGCTACCGGCCCGTCACTCGCAGCTCTTCGAGACGCTTGCAGGGGAGCAGCAGCTCCAGCCTCGGTGCGTGCGGGCCGGGTGGGCAACCGGGCTGCTGGCCGGGCTCGGGGGAGGCCGCTCCTTGCCCGGGACCCTCCCCCCGCCTCAGCTCGCCCTCCTTTGGGTTTAGGCCGGAGCAGCATCTACCTGGGGACGTGCCAGGACGAGCCGGAGCAGCTGGACGACTGGAACCGCATCGCCGAGCTGCAGCAGCGCAACCGAGCCTGCCCGCCCCACCTGAAGACCTGCTACCCGCTGGAGAGCAGGGTAAGGGGGGCGAGCGGGCTGCCCCGCCCGGGTTTGGGGTCGCAGGGGACGGAGAGCGGTGGGGGAGCAGCCCTGGGGGGCGCGCGGAGCTGGGGACCCTCTGGCCGCCCCTCGGCAATGCTCGCGCGCCGCCCCCCCCAGCCCTCCAACTCCCTGGGGACCATCACGGACGAGGAGATGAAAACGGGCGACCCCGAGGAGACGCTGCGCCGCGCCAGCATGCAGCCCTCGCAGATCGCCGCCGCCGCGCGGCGCAGCACCCTGAGCGCGGCCTGGGCCGGCGGCATCACCACCCGGCAGCAACGGAAGCGCCTCTCGGACGAGTCCCACCACGGCGCCGACACCCCCGAGGTGAGCCGAGCGCGCCGCCAGCGCCCGCCTGCTCCCCGCCTTCCCCGGGAGCTGGGGACAAAGGGGGCAGCTGCAGCTGTTCTCCAGATGTGGAGGGGGCTGCAGGAGGCAGCACCAACCCAGTTCTCCAGATGTGCCCCAGGCAAGAAGCCGACCAGCTCCCACGCCCCCAGCGACCCGGCACCGCAGCGAGCCGCGCAGCTCCCGGTCGCCGCAAAGCGGGCACGCCGCCTTCTCCACAAGGAGGGTGAGGCCCCAGACACCAATCCCAGTTTCTCCCCCTCTCTCCCAGTCCAAGAAGCCGACCAGTTGCTTCCCACGCCCCCAGACTCCCCGGGAGCGCAGCGAGCGGCGCAGCTCCCAGGTCAGCCGGAGGAGCGAGCAGCCGGCTCCCCGCAAGCAGGTGAGGGGCGAGCGCCGCGGAGAAAATGGGGGCCCAGGACCCCCCACCCTGTCCCGTCCCAAGCTCACGGTGCCCCGTCCTCCTCCGCAGGCCGAGAAGCGCCCGTCGATGGCGTTCACCATCCTCAACACCCCCAAAAAGCTGGGGAACAGCCTCCTGCGCCGGGCAGCTGGCTGCAAAACCACCCCCAAGAACTCCCCCCGCGGCAGCGCCCGCCGCTCGCCCCGCATCGCCACCGCCAAGTCCCCCAAGGGCAAGGTAGGCAAACGCGCCCCCGGGGCGGGCTTCCGAGCCCCCATGGGGCGGGGGGCCCTGTCCCTGCTCTCACGGCGCGGGGGGGCCCTGTCCCTGCTCTCCCTGAGGCAGTGGGTCCCGGCTGTGTGCCCCCCCCCCCCCCCCCCCCCCCCCCCCCCCCCCCCCCCCCCCCCCCCCCCCCCCCCCCCCC
>WHYT01014122.1:0-33710 GCA_009806455.1 Tetrax tetrax
TTTTTTTTTTTTTTTTTTTTTTTTTTTTTTTTTTTGCATCTCTTGACCAAATGTGAATTTACTATGCCTATCCAGCCTGTAGTTACAGTCACAATACCAGTGAGCAAGTGGATTCAATCCTGCCTCCAGAAAAGCTGAGGTGACAGGCTCGCTAGCGTTGCAGTGACTTTGACCGTTAGAGATCTGTACTGGATGTGAACCCGTGCTCTAATACTTATCTGGTGGTCAGATTGCTCCTGCCCTTTGGCTTTTGTGAAATGTATTTGTTGGTTGCCTGTGAGCCTGCCATGGAAGGAAAGCTGTCGGGGGTTTTACAGTGATAGGAATATTTTGTCTTTTGTGTGTAAGTAGTGTCTTATGTATGGAAGTGCAGAACCAAAAATGCAAAGAGCGCTGGTCTGGGGACTCAGGCTTTTCTTTTAACCTTGCCTTCTGTCATTGCACTCTTAACCCTCTCTGTAGCTTTTTCTGCATACAACAGCAGTAAAAATTATGAGGCTTTTGTAAGCAGCAGAGAAACAAGCCATTGAAAGCCATTTTAAGCTTGCATATACAGTGTTCTCCAGTTGGTTGAGTCCTGGAGTAGACGCACAAGGCTTGGACTCCGAATTCTAGTTTTACCCTAAATCTCCCACAAAAACAGGGATAAAATCTTCCCGGGTCCCTATATTTACTAGGAGATCTAATTCAAGAGAGCTAATAGGAAGCACTGAACAATCCAGTGAAGAGCACATTTCTTCGGTTCTTCCTGTTGAAATCAAGGCCTCTTTCCAGTTCCTGCTTTAGTCTTGTTACCATTAATAATCCCTCCTAAGCCGTGACTCAGATTTCTCTGCTCTGTCTGAAGATGAAGCTGGGAGGAGGAGGAGGAGGAGGTTGGTGCATCCTCTGCTGGGGCAGTTTCCTGCCCTGCACTTCCCTTTGCCTGCCGGAGAGCAAGAGTTAAATGCTGGGAAGCGGGGCAGTAGGGGGGACAGGGGCCAGCCTTTTAATCAGGAGCACTGAATTTGACTGATCTTGGGGCTTCAGCTGCTTCTCTTGCTGCTGTGTACCTCATCATGCCCCAAAACAGAGTTTTGAGCATTGTACTGCAGAAGCCCATGCCTCACTGAAGCACTTGCAGGCCGCGCTCCCCTGTGACCTTAAACCGTTTTTGGCAGGGGTCTGGGGAGAGGTGTGGGCAGAGGGGCCCGATGGAGGGGTGAGAAGTCAGAAGGGAAGGAGGCATCAAGTGGCAAGAGGAGATAACGGTCAATGATGGAGAGGCCAGGCCATCTCTGGGACGTGTGGGAGTGCTGGAGGGGAGATGATAAAAGATAGGATCAGATATAAGTAGCAAAAGGGAGAGAAGGAAGAGGAGAGTATTCTTCTTTGTTTGTTTGTTTTTTAAACAAACAAGAGGAAAACCTGTCAGGAGATGGCCTTTGTGGAGAGAGACAAACCGAAGCTTGGAGCCTGGCTAAGACTGTGTGGGTGCGTCAGCTCCTGTGCTTGTGAGCACGGGAACTAGTGCCTGTGTTCCTCTGGACAAAACCTGATACTTACAGAGAATACTTCAGAGATTTCTGATTTAGGCTTTGGAATGTGGCATTTCAGAAAAAGCAAATGTTCTGCTGTACGCAAGTACATCTCTCCTGCTACCAGAGGGTTTCTGTGCTGCACTCTTGGTTCCTTGTCGTGCCTGAGGTTGGATGCGATCTTGTAGAAGAAAGTAAAATAAAAGTATAATCCATTTGTGATGAAACATTTGAGGACTGTTTAACTTCTAAAGATTGAAATACAATTATGATTATTTTAGCATGCCCAACCTTGCTCATTTCCCTTTCCCAGTAGTGGTTGCTGTATGTTTTGAGAAGAATAGCCGTGCATTTTTTTCCCCAGGATTTGCATACCGAAATGTAGATTTGATCTTTTCCACAAAATAATGAATCTGATCAGGGGGCGGGGAAAAAAAGAAAAGGAAAAATAAAGACAGTCCTTGCCCTCTCCAGTACAGTGTCTGTATCATCCAGCTTGTCTTTGCTCAGGGGTGTTTTCTCCACTTTCAGCTGCTACATGAAATGCACCAACTCCATAAAATCATAATAGGCGATCTCAGGGGAGGTCAAATATAGAAATTATACTTAACTGTATAACATGAGTCTGCTTAAAAGCTAACAGAAATAGAACTTGGCCACAAATAATATAATGCTGCAGGAATAATAATACAGTATATTCTGAGTTTTTTTCTTTTATGTTCTTCCCTGTGTACAGTCCCTGGTAGTTTGGTTTTGGGCATCGACCCTGTGTAGCTCCAGATGAAGCATGTTCAGAGGGAGAACAGTAGGTTTTACCACAAGATTTTGACAGGGCTTAAAAGAATACAAGGATTCATCTTCTCTCAGAGCAGAACCTCTCCCTGGGCAGAACTCATTTGAGATCGGTTCTCATCAAGGAAATCCAAAAAGAGTTAGTTTTAATTTCTGGAATTCAGTTTCATTAATTACAATCGATGGAAACTCTTCCAATAAAAAGCAAGCTAGTTACTGGATATTTTTGCATTATTGGACTAATAGCAGATGTATTAAAATATAAAGCAAACTTGTGGATAAAGATCTAGCAATTAAAATTAGGTACTATCATAATGTCTTTGAGTATCTAAAGTACATGATCATGTGAACAGTATTTGTATGGTATGGATGGGATGTCTGATCGCAGTGTTATTAAGGGCAGGAGATTCAGGTTTGGGTAACGTAGAAAGTGAATGGCTGAGGAAAACATATAATCCAGTGCCATGAGTCCTGGTTTTATATTTCAGTGGTAGATCTACTGACTTTCTGCCATGGATCCGTAGTCTCACGTCTATGGTGAAAAGGAGCTTTGCATAATGTATGATTCCTTTTGAAAAGGACTCAAAATACTTCATAAGGACCCTGTGCTCTGTCTTGGGGGATGGACTTGTAAAGAATTACAAGCACCAGTTGAAAAGCTGCAGAATATCTGGTTTCAGAGTCTTTCCACCTACACTGAAAATCATGTTTCTGTATTGTCACTGTGAAAGCAAAGAGTGGTGGAGGAGATCTGTTGTGTCTACAGCAGTGAGGCAGGTTGGAAGCTGAGAAGCTGATGTGTGACAGCGAGGGCTTCCCTAGTGACTGTCAAATTGCCTGTATTTATTTACTTACCTTACTTTTTGCTCGCAGGCTGAAAGTCATGAATTTTGGTAATTCACAGTGGGGAAATTTGACTGCCAAAGGGACTGGGGTTTGTGCGTGATGGGATTTGAACCCTGTGTATGGCACTGCAGTTAAGAAGAGTTCGCTCTTTGCAAGCGTGCTTGTGTGTTCGTTCGGTCGGGAGCAGAAAGCGCTCTTGCAGCTCTGCCGGGGAGGGGAGAAGGAGGGAGAGGCAGAAGCCCAGAAAATGGTAAGTTCTTGCCTGAATGTAGATGCTGTTTTCTGCTGTGACCTTTTGTACCTGCAGCACGCTTGGATTCGGCTTTACCGCTGGGAGCAATCAGCTGCTGGTCGAGAAGCATGTTCATGAGAGCCAGGAGGAGATTTCAGGAGGAAGAGCTACAAAAGCAAGGGAAGCAAACGCACATTAGAAACAGATTAGATTCTTGAATCTTAGTGAATTGAAAAATCACAGGATAACTTTAGCTTCAAAAAGCCTGCTGGAAGTGAGCTAGTATTTTTCGCAAACTGGAATGACCTTAACCTTTCTTAAATTGCTGCTCATTGTGAGAACAGGGTTATAACAGAAGATTAAAAATGAGCAGGGTTCATATGTCTACCTGCGAATCAGCTAACCACTGACGCTTTCCACGCTTGGTGGGGAAACAGTACAAGAGTAGTGTTGAGAAGACCCCAGAACAAATCAAGCACGTATGAGACAAAGAATCAGCAAAATAATCTTGAATTTGGAATTGTGGCGGTAAGCCGCCTGGGCATGGCATGTGAAGTACTTGGGGTTTTTTTTCAAGTTCAGCTGAAGCTTTAATTTGTGGTGAGATGGTTTTTGAAATGCTGACATTATCAAGGATTGGCATTACAAGCCAGTCAGATGTATAATATGGATTGGAAAATGTTGAACAAAGTGAACAATAACTGCATTTTTTGAAAAGTGTCTCTAAATTAGTGAAATTCTGTATCTCTTTCAATTGGCATTTCAGGTTTACTGGCTGAAAATCTCTGTGGCTTGACTGGTTACGAATGTTTTCATGCAAGCACATTAGCTTTAAAGTTGGTCCATCAGCTGCTTTTTTTTTTTAAAGAAAGTGAATAAGCTTGTAAAATAGTGTGTCGGAAACAAAAAAAAAGTCTTTTTTTCATACATTCAGATCTGATTCATCAGAGAGCATCAAGATAATTGTCACGATTTTCGTTTTAAAAGGAAACCAAGAAATCTTGGCACAAGTGTAAAACTTTCTGTTGCTATACTGGCCTGTTGCCTGGAGCTAAATATTTGCCTCATGAATTTTCCTTTCCCTATGAGGAACAGGAAGCAATGTTACAAATGAAATGCATTAAGGTTTATAAGTGATGCCTGTTATTCAAAAAAGGAAAGATGCCGTACGTGTTACATGATTATAAATGAGATAAAATGATTTTTTTATTCTGGCTGAAATTTGGATGGTCACTTATTTTTCGTGACTTGCGTACTTCCTAATGTGGAAATTTGTACCTGCTTGCTGCAAGTCTCCTTCATCTAGATAAACAAAACACGTATTAGAGTCAGGTTTAGTTATGCAATTTCAAATGAGACACACTTTCCTTTTCCTCTATTTTTCTCTTAATTTTTCTTTTATTTCAATGAGCTCAGCCACCAGTGAATTGAGCTCTTGCTGTTGCTTCTTGGCCTTTAGTGCTTCACATGCTTTTGTAACTCTTCCCTTTCGCCCCTGTTGCTGGAGGGGCATAACAGTGGCTGGCAGCGAGCAGCCGCATCTTCTCCCCTGCATTGCTCCCAAGGGGTGCTGATCTGGGACAGGCCAATTACCTGGAGTAAAACAAAAGAGAAACCAATCCTGTCGAGAGACCAGAAGACCACAGAGGCTGTGACAATACAGAAGATACAGAAAAGGCATTTTAAGATTTTATTCCTTTCAGGGGCTTCTGAAATGCTTCTGCTTTTTAGGAAGACCTTGCTCGGCTGCATCAAACAGCAGGAAATCCTGTATTCCAGGCAGGATACCTGCCTGCATCCCGGGCGGTGTACCACAGGCACTGTCTGAGGTACCGAGTGGATTTTGTCAAACACAACAACGTGACAAGTAGCTTGCCTTTTCCTTGGGACAGGGTGGAGGATAAGCAGTTGATTCCTGTCCTTCTCTTCATCATAAGGGAGTTCAAAGCCACTGTGCTATGTGTATACAGTTGATGATACGGTGAACAGTTCTCTAAGGCTACAGTAGCATGGCTTTTCTCCAAATTGGGGGGGTTTTAAGCAATAAAGGTGACACTGTGAATTTTTATTTTCACTGAGGCTGATGAACGGCTTTTTGCTTTAACTACGTATCCTACAAACTTTACTCCATGTGTGGAAGATATTAGTGATATTTAACAATAATAAGCCATTCAAGTTTTGTTGATTCTGCAAGACCCTCGCTTTTTTGTGGTATTGTTCTGCTTTGTAAGTAAGTTGCCATGTCTTTTTCCAGGGATATCATGTTGTCTGATGTTTAATCATTTCCCTTTCATAATGTATTATAAAGTAAGATTTCTGATCTCCAGTGCAGACTTAGGTATTTTATTCTCTTTATAGTTAATTCCCAAAAGTTTTCCTTTCTTTTTGCCCACATTATGCAGCTGTGAAAAGGCTTCCCTTAGCAAAGCATACCTGGCATTAACCATTCCCTGTGTATATCATTACTGCATATTTATAGTTCTTGAGTTAAGCTGGCTTGAATGAGAATTGGGCACACAATGGAGTTTTCCCATCTACTCTGGAAAAGCTTTGCATGGTAATAAGCACTGCAGTTAGCTAAAATGTGATACTGAGCGAACCATCTGCATGGGTGTTTTGCCTGGTACAAATGCTGGGGATATAGCTGTTTCACTCTACTAAGGTTTTATTTATAGTTGATTAAAAACTTTATTTTTATTTGTGCCTTTTAAACTGTGAAAACTTTGACTTCTGTTTTGTTTCTAAACATACTTAATAATAAGGAGCGGATGTAATTTGTTTTGGAGGCCTGGCTCTTATACACTGAGCGGTGTCCTGCAAATTGAGATAAAATCTCTGATAAACAAGAACTAAGCTCATGATTCTTGTCAAGAATGTTATTTATTGTTTGTATGTTGTTTTAACTTGTGACAGTCCCTTGACAAACCAGTGGAATAGCCTGTTGTGATTTGCAGTAGTGTGTGTCACAGAATACGCTTACTAGTGCTTTCCACTCCACTATTCAGCTTGCTGTTGCCTGCTTGTTTTCTGTTTTAAAAACTATTTTCATTGTCAAACAACATCCAAACTATTCAGTTGGAGCAGCCCATTTGCTGGTGCTCCGAGATGCTTCGTTTTGTCCCGGCTGACACCTGATGATGGACGCAGAATATTCTGAACCGAATGGTAAATATGAGTCTTCTCTACTTATGTTGCTATTTTTAGATGTATTGATTTTATTTAGGTCCAGCACATGTTTTATGACTGTGATTGAACGTGGACAAAGTCACAGTACTGTTTGAAGCTCTGACTACCAGCAAAAATCCCAGGGATGTAAATATGTAGAAAACAGACAAACTATGCAGAAAAAAAATCCTGTTTGCAGAACATTGCTGTAATAACAAATGAAGATTTTTGTCTTCTATTATTTCTGAAATAATAAAAATCCTATGTAAGTATGTAGGATCATAACAATATTTGGTAGTGAATAAGGGTCTTCTGTGAAATCTGACTCTATTAGCCCTTCAAAGCTAAATAGCAAGAACTGAGAAGGAACTATCCAGAAAAAGGCGTTTGGAATGTCTGCTTTGGTGAAATAGGAAAAAAAAAAATGTAGAAAAGCCTGAAGCTATGGATGTGCACTGAGTACTACATTTTGGGAAAAGATTGCACAAAAATCTACAGACACAGATGAAATAGATATAAAATAGTCTATGCACTGCATCATGCATTCGTTGCACTTTCAATTTGTTAAAGGTTTTTCTGCTCTGTTAGTATCATATCAAATATTGAAAATTGGGATGGATAGAGTGCTCCAAAGAAACCTTTCTGATGTGGTTCTAGAATTGTTTGCATTTTAGGAATTAATACAATTATTAGGGCGCAATTCTACAAACACACGCAATTTATCTTTTCTTGCACCACCTAAAGGGAGCTGCTTACAGAGTCAGTCAAATACATAAGCCTTTGCAGGATTAAATATTAAGTGGTCTCAAACAACAAGATCTCTAAAATATTTTTATGCTTTGAAACGTTTTTAAGACATATTATATAGCTAGTATTTTATCTCAGGTATGTGTGTCTGTGTAATTATTACAGTGGAAAACCCCCACTTCTTTCTTTCTTTTTATTTCTTTCTCTTTTGCATGCTTTCTTTCTCTTTTTAGTTTTTAACTCAATAAACCAAAAGATGCTTCTAAAAATGACTCACTTCCAAAAATCTAGAGGAGCCCCAATGATGTCAACCTTAAAAGAAAAAAAAAACCAAGATAGTTTTTTCATTTTGATGTTGGAGAGCTTTTGTTCCTTTTCCTACTGTGCGAGTGTTTATATTTTATGTTTTTAAGGAAATCAATTGTGAATGGTTTCTGATTAGTGGCTTGGCCCCGCTTCATTGTCATGCTGATTTTCATATGGTTCTCTTAAAAATAAAATATCAGCAAGGCAGACGTGGTAACGGGGGGAGATCCAACAGCCCTAGGTGTTTCTGGCCACCTCAGTGTGAAGTACGAGCGGGAACTGGGTAGCAGGGTCCTGAGACGGGTGTCCCAGGCAGGGAGCGAGGGACGACAACAAGGTGGGGAGGAAGGCGGCAGTCAGAGCAGCACGAGGAGAGATAGATGGAGATGGTGCAAGAAGAATATGGTCTCTTCTTCTCCCAAATCAGGGAAATTAAGCACGTGATTTAGGGCACTGAATAGTGGGCTTGAACGAAGGGAACTTAACTGGGAGCAAAGGTGCAAAATGCAGGTAGAACGAGCAGCTGAGGGGAAAACACTGCGTTATGGCTTCAGCTGCAGCCAGCAGAGCAGCCACTGGCTGCAGGGTGCAGTTGGCCGACAGCTGGGTTCAAAGGCCGATAAGCAGAGAACTGAGGGGGCACGGTGGTGCCCAGGTGGGGTGTTTTGCACTGGCCAAGCCGTGCTGACTGAGCTGGGACACATCAGCACTGGGACCTGACCTTTTGTAAGTGAGGCCCACATGGTTTCCCTGCAGTGTCCCTAACCCAGATTATTCCCTGTCAATGCTGGAATCTCCCTGTTTGCAGGACTGAGATGTGTTATTGCTGCAGTTCCAGCATTCATTGCTTTCATTCATTTGTTCAACTAGAAATACGTGATTGCTAGGTACACAGAAATGCTCTGTAATATGGCTGGAGATGTGCAAAGGATTGGAGGGGAAAGCACAAATAAAACATCGTCTCCACAGCACATTTAATTTGTTGTTTGCTTACATGTGGAAGACCTAATTGAATTAAAAAACCTTCATTTACTTGAAAGGGAGTTTCTTCATGAGTATAGAGTCAGTAGCTCTAAATTTATTCTCCTGCTGCTGTCAGGTGAATTTAAAACTTGTTTAAGCAGATGAAGTCTTTGCTGCCTCTTTGTCAAGATGAAAAAAGCAAAACCTCGTGTTTCCTGAACTCTGGTAGCAAACAGGGTGACAGTTTGCAGGTATTCCCCTCCATCTCTTGCTCCCCAACCCTTGCCACTGCTGGGTGGCCAGCAGCCCTGCACCCCTGCACCACTGCCACAGCAGCTTGCCGCTTAAGCCAGTTGCCCCATGTCAGTTTTTCTCTTCTTCCTAGGTTTTATATAAGCTAGTACTTTATTATTACCTAGTAAAGAATCATATGTGCTATGTCGTATCTTGTACATTTGCTGAAATAGTTTTATTTCACTGTCAGTTTTTAATCTTGGTGGAATACATGGAGCTGGAAAACCACAATGAAGAGTTTAAGTTTAGTCAAAGGGAAGGCTTAAATCTTAAGGAGCCTTCATTTATGTCCTGTGATATATTATGTAAAATCCACTCTGGTTTTCTTTCTCATCTTTTAAGTAATAGGCGCTGCTGTGGTTGCAGTGTAGTCTCTAATGTGAAGCTAATGAGGTGAGGAGCAGGATTGCAGCTCTCCCTACTCTCAGCTGCTCCAGTAGCTGCCATGCGCCTGCTTTTGGCTCCCAGACAGCCCCTGCACTGGGGCTGGAGCTGGTCACCTGAAGGTGAGTTTGGGCATGTGTAGCAGCCACTGGAGTGGGGACCTGCCCGCAGGCTTAGCACCTAAAGACAACCAGCACAGAAATTAAACTTACTCATAATTTTTACATTAGTCCTCCACCTAATTATGGTCTTTTTTTCCCCTGACATAGTGACCGTACCTGCTTTTTAGCTGGCAGAAGTCTGCCAGCCTGGCACTTTGATCCTGAACTCAGAAATAAATGGTGATTGAACTGTGATGTTGGTCTTTCCATTTGCAGTAGCTGCTCAAGAGGAATACAATGCCCTGCTAACTCCACTGTGTCAGTGTTGGCTTCATCACAACACCAGAAACATCTTTTGTTCACTGCTAGTTTATAAAGCTTTTCCTGATTGTTTTTAAATTGGCAGTACCCACTGGGAGAAGTTCTAGGTGGTTATTGTTTTTGGAAGAGCATGAATGCACAAATGTGCCTCTACCTGCTGTGTGTCGGCTTAAGTGAAGTCTGAAAATTTTTGAGGGAGGGAACACCATTATTTGATGTTAATAGCTGTGAGTGTAAGCCCTTTTAATTTTTATTTTTTTTTAAATTCAAGACTAGGAATTTGTGTATTGCCTGGAGATGCTAAATTCCCAGAGGATAGATGATAGAGGAGCTGCAGTCACTGAAAAATTGAAGGTAGAGATGCCACTCATCTGGTTGTAGAGCTCAAGTAAACTCCAGTCAAGTTATTTATGTATTTGTCTATAGGCTTTTAAATTAAATAGTTATTAATCTTATATTTGGGAATAAAATAATATAGACTTTTATGTGGAATCTGAATTCTTTTTCCATATTTTTATCCCTTATCTCCAAAAAGTATAGGTAAGGGAAAGTATTGTCAAGTGAAGATAGTACAAAGTTAAACTGAACTATAGAGTTGTAATTGGAGTTTTTAGAAAATCTGTTCTTTCCATCTATATGTGTTTGGGATAGGACAGGCCAGAGCAGAAATGTAAGAATTTTCCGACTATTTCAGGTCCTGCTAATTTGTCCATGGGTAATTCAGAAGCAGTATCCCATGAGGGCCTCGTGTGCCATGCAGAGATGTTCCTGACCCTTTTGGTGATTTATGTGAAACAACCTTGCTTACTTGCTGACCAAAATGAATGAAGTTCTGTTTTCTGTTAACTGGGAAATTTCTTCTGCTGCTTTATTTCTTCATAATGATTTAAAAACTCATGGAAGGCCCAAATGAAATTTGCTTTATTTTTTAATTTATTTTTTTTAAAGATCTAGTTATCTTCAAGTTTGGAATGAAAGGTTATTGTAGTTTGATGTTTCTAGTAGCACATGAAATCTTTTATCTCAGTTGTATTCCAAATGGCCACATCATTCATATTTCCAAGACATCACTGTGGTTGGCATCAGCATAAATTTCAGACTTTTCACAGTCTTAGAGAAGAGATAGAAGTAAAAACTTTTAAAAATAGGTATAAAGCTTTAGTTTTAAAGAAGTTTAAGTGTTGGCATAAGTAGCTTGATGGGTTTCCCTCCATCTCTCCCTCCCCAGAAGTGAGGTGAGGAGCTTATATAAAACAACTGGTGCAACCACTCTAGACTCTTTGCTATATTAGAGTGTAGTACCATATGCACAGTAGCATCGCCTATACCTAGTGTAGTGCCATATAGATATTGCTGATGTCTCTACTCTGTTAACTACGAAAGAATGATAATTTTTAATTTACTTACAGCTTATTTTTTAATGATCTTATGCTGTGAAATGAAGAAGTAGAGTTTGAAAGACACTATTGTTTTCCTTCGTACTACCATTCAAAACCAAAAATGCCAGTTCTGATCTTTTTTTTTTTGTGAAGGCTCTGTGGCAAGACATTAGGGTTATAATGGTGAAAGAAGTCCAGGGTTTCCTTACCCGCTGTATTAGTTTAGTTTTTGTGAAACTCAGAAGTTTTTACAATAACTTTCTGGCATCCATTGTGTTGGTGTCTGCACTGTTGCTTCTGTTGCTCTTGCAGTGCCACCATTTTGCAAACTCCTGATCTTCCAGGCTAGACAGAATTTGCATTTCTAATACAAAAATTCAGACGTTTTCACAGATCAAAATGCAACAAAAGTAGACAAGTTTCTCCAGAGCTATTAACCTGGCGCCTTCTCATGAATGCTAATTAATTTACTCAAAACTACCAATGACACTTCAATTGCAGTGATTTTCCTTGGAATCTGAAATACTGCAGTATCCACAAATTTTCAGGATTATTAAAAAAAAAAGTACCTCCAGTAATGCCTGATGATTAAATTTTGGTAGCTTTAATATAAAATTTGACTTTTGTCAAGAAACAGAAAACATATGTACAAAATACAAAGGTTGTTCAGGAGCTTGCACAGGGTTATAAGATTAGAGGGTGAAGCATGAAGAGCAATGAACTAGGATATTTTATTAGAATAAGATGCATTAAATATATTTTAAGAGTTATATTTGCTGGAATCTTTTTTATGATACTTCACTGTATGAAAAAAATCCAAGCGTGCTAATACGTTGCCAGTATTTTCTTTTCCACTGTCTCCAACTAAATTGAAGCCCCACTCCATCATGATTTTCTTTTCCCAACCTATCCTCTTTATTCTTAGTCTGTAAGACTATAATTTGAAAAACACACCTATGCTGTGGGCAAGAACCAACAAAGTTGGACTTGTTCTACTAGATGAGCCCTTTGACCGAAATAAAATGCTCCCAAATTAGAGCTAAAGTTGAGTTGATGAAAATGATAAATTGAAGATATTGACATTTCCCATACCAAACTTAGTATTGTCAGGTATGTCGTCATCTGTTTTGCTATCATTCATCAAACTGAATGCCATTGCAACCAATGCAAGCTTGGCATAAATCTTCATAACAGATCTTGATTATAGGTAACAATGAACATAGGAAAATTCTGGTGGTGTTTTTGGAAGATGCTAAATTTTGGTGTGGCGTGGAAATCATGGTAAAAGTTCTGCCAGACCATAATTGAGATGGACATCTTTTTGTGCTCGGAGTCCATACAAACAGGTTGGCTTTGGAAGAACACTGGAAGTTGCTTTGGGGGTAACAGATATTTTGGAAGTTGGTTTTGGCTATGGAGTTGTGTTTGTAACTGGCTGATACCTTTAATTGTGGTGTTCATAATTCTTAGCTAGTTAGAGGTTTCCTTCTTATTTCTTCTGCTCTTGGGCAAATTTCACTGTGTGTGGTTAAAGCTGAAATCAAACATTAACATGAATGCATAACATGATTTGAATGTTACACAAACAGATATTGAATAGGTATTTGAGCAGACTCAAAGTGAGTATTACTGAAATAGAAGGAATTTTAGCAGGAGGTGTTGTGTTGAAAGCAGTGCAACAGAAAGTTGGTGCTGTATTAGAATGTCCCTTTGAATTTAAGATTAAAATTTTAGTATGTTGCTCTTCAGGCCTAAAGATGATCTTTCAGTTGGAGACTTATGCTGAGTTGCAGCATATAGTGACAAGAAGCATTTGTCCTTAGCCTGTGCTGTCAGAACCTGGTGTGATGAGTACGTGCATACACATTTCAGTCTCAGGTCTTTTGCAGTGAGTTCCTAGTGCCGTTGGCTGGCTCTGTGATGGGAACCGATATGAAAGTTGAAAACGGTGTTTCAAGGAGAGGCTACAACTGGCAAGCTCTTGCACTTGCTCAAATGCAGAAATCTAGGCATTTTAACTGGGCATGTACCAAGGTAAACAGACTCCAGTTTCTGGGAGGAAAACAGCATTTGTTCCTGAGGTGATTAATGTACAAATTGGGTACCTTTGCCTTGGGACGGGGTGGGGTAGTTAGAGATAGGAGCAGTTTCACTTGTCTGACTTTCACTGACTGCTACAAATCTGTCAGAAACCTGATGAGAGTTTTGGTGTCTGCAGGAGGAACTACCACAGGTTTTAAGGAGTTCCTGCTTCAAACCCTCTGCTGCTTGTTAGTGCTCCAACAGCAAGATCTTCCAAAACTTATCTATGAAGTGCTGTATCATGAAGCTTCTTTAAAACAATTTACCCTCAATCTGCTTTGAGGTTTCAGCATAATGGAGATGTAAATAAGGCAGAATATTTTCATGCTCATTTTATAAATTGAGAAATAGTTCAGTTCTCTCTAACCTGCTCCCATTTTTACAAAAATTCTTCTTAACCACAATTTATTATAATAAACTGCAAGACAGAAAAAATTCAAACCAGATATCATTGTGACTCTTGGAAATTTGCCCTGTGCAGAAGGTGTGTGACTTCCTTGAAAGCATGAAATCTGTCCATATCTGCTATTTTCCTGTATTGCAATTAGCATGTGCCTAAACTTTTACATCTTTGCCTGCTTTACTATGTTGTTCAGATGCTTAATGTATTGCACACTTGGATTTATAGATGAATGTCCAAGAAGTTTTTGGGTAATATTAGAGAATCAAGTGTTTTAAAAACATTTGGCTGTATAACCACACACTTCTGGTTCACTGCCTTGTATGCCTTTGCCTTATATTCCCTTTTGTCTGGACTGTTTCCGTGTAGCCTCTGCTGTTGAGCCGGCAGACCAGAGGGGAGGGCAGCAGCTAGCTAAAACCCCTTGGAAAGCACTGCTCTCACCACCGTTTGCTCTTCAGCAGTAAGCATGTCAGTCTTCCCAAATATTTGCTATTATCCTGTTCTTCCAAGCTTTGCTGCATTCTCCTCCTGCTCAAGTAGTTTGGCCCATGTCCTCAGTATTGTGTATTAACATTACCTGTCAGTAAAGTGATTGCTTTGTTGTTGTTGTCCTTGCCAATTCTAACTTTCAGTCATTGAATGTCCTTCCCTGACTTGCTTGTTATTTTATTTTTATTTCATGTCTTACAGCGTGCATGAGCTTTTGCTGAGTGATACATGCAGAATTACTCATCTTTTTAATATAGAAAGGCTTAATACATACCTGAGTCTAATGAATAAGGAAATAGTTCTTTAAGCTGCAGTATTTATGTCTTGTAATTCAAAATAAACAGTACAAATCCATAGGCTCCATTCCAGCTAAGCATGCCTATAACAGCACTGTGAAGCTGCATGTGTTTTCTCTGTTTCCATTCCTTCTGTCCATCAGCCTCACCATTTGTTTGTTATCCTCATTTGTTTTATTTTCTCTTAAGGCTGTAAATGATTTGGATAAAGCATTTTATATTGTGTGTTTGTATAGCTCGGGTTGGAGTCTCTTACTGTAGGCAGTGGGAGTTTTCCATGGGAGTGATGCAGGTGAAAGACAGCAGTTCTGGCACCGACATTAAAGTAAAGAGGTGGGGCCAGTTTTAGGATGCGCATAAGCTCCAAATTATAATCTGGATGCAAAATTGGAGTAGCCTGTTTTTCTCTTCTGCTCGAGTCTGTAGTTTCACACTAAGCTTTTACAGAGCAAAGTCTGTGGGAACACTCAGTCAGACCTCCTGCACAGTTTATGGAGTTTCATCCATAATGTCTACATCAGGCTCAGTAACACGCATCCGAGCCAATGATCTCTCTTAAAGATAGGTTTGGCAATTAGAAGTTATGAAAGATAAAAATATTTTTCACCCTAAAAGAGAAACATTCTGAAAGTATATTTCAAATGCTGTTCCTCTTCCCTAAGAGTTTGCACTCTGCAACATACATGAGTAACACAAATTTTAGTAATATTGTGAAGATAATAAATAACTACAAAATATTTGAGTTTGAGTGACCTTTTTTCTACGTCTGGGTTCCCCTGACATTACTTGTGTAATCCTACATCTATGGAAATGTCATGTCAAGTTTGCCATTTACTTGCAGCATTTCAAGATGCGGAAAGGACTCACGGAGGCCACATATTCAGCAAAAACTTTGTGCAGAAAGAAGCCCAAATGCTAGCAGCTCTGAAGCTGGAAATAGTGGCTTTGTCTGCATGGACCTGCCATACAGCTTTTAATCAAGCCTATGAAGTTTTGCATCCTCACAACAGGGAAGCTTCTACTGCAAACAGTTTTTACCAAACAGGCAGAGATTCCAGTAAACATGGCACCCCATCGGTCCATGATGTCATTCTAAGAAGTTGGCAAAAAAATCTCAGTGTCACACTCCTTTCCTTTTCCAACCACTGCAGTCAGTTAGTTTTGTTAGATTTACATAAAATGCAGACTTCTACAGAAGTACAGTACCTGTACCGACCGTAGTATATGCTGTGTGCTCTGAAAAGGTTTCATGAGCAGCGTAAGGTTCTTGCAGCACCTGTGGTGTATTTATGTGCTGGTGCGATGCCAGGGAGCCAGAGCTTCTCTTGCGGTTGTCAGAGCCCAAGGAGACACAATATGAGAAACATATGATCATCTTATTTTGGGGCTTTTTATGAAATACTTAAATGAGAAGAAAATAGCTGTTAAATAGAAATAAATGTAAACCTAGGAAGGTAGCTGGGAGAGTTGATAAAACACATTTTGTGGAAGTTTGACTACTTGCACCAGTTTTCACATAAATAAACATCATTAAGATATGCTTCCAAATCTTGATGACTTTTTTTGATCTGCGTACTATGGTGTAGTGCCAGGAGCTGGCTTTGAGAGACCCAAAGAGGTAGAGATCAAGCTTTGCAACTTAACTTTAAAGTGGGCGGAAAGCTTCTACATGTTAGTGCTAAGTTTGGTTAAGACACTTCTTGGAGCTTCTGTTTTGTTAAACTTTCAGGTGTGCATATACTCATTTTCCAAATTACTAACTTACAAAAATAAGTGGAGTATGGATTACAAAGATGCATAGATGCATCTGGGAATTATACCTTTCGTTTCTCCTTTAATAAAAGGCAGAAATTATCTTTCCTTGTATAAGTAATTGTGAGGTTTTCTAGGGTGAGGGGCACAAAACAAGCCCTGTTATCTATTTCAAATTATTTTTTTTTCAGTGCATATGTGTTTTATATAAGGTTACTTTATTCTCCAAGATTTAGCATCACAAATTCTACTCAAACCAAGTAATCCTGCTACTTTTCTTCACTGAGTTGTGGCACACGTGATGTTTACTGCACGTGAGGCTTCTTTTGCATTCCAGAGAAGCCTGCCAGTTTTTTTTTTTTCTTTCTGTTTCAAAGCAAGAGTTCACATCTGAATGTTTTCTCATTCTAGTGGTGGAAAAGGTCTGTTCGAGTGCACTGTAGTAACTCTGCTGAAGGGTTAAAACCCAGGGGAACAGGAATCAAGCATTTGAAAAGATGGAAAGGTATTTGTATTCTAACAAAAGTGATGTATATTTTTTTTTTCTTCAGGCATGAACATTGTTTGCCTTGCAAAAGAGAATTCAATAAATGGCTTGGTTAAATCCATGCTCATTTAAGCAGTTGTGAATGTATGAATGAAACAAAGTGCAAAAAGAATGCAAATAATTGAGAAATTTGATCTGTTTTAAAGTTGACATGAATTGTGTTCAGGGTCTTTGGAACCAATATAGAGTAAAAGAAACAAGCATTTAGCTGCAGTCGGAACCCTGTTTATAACATTAACAAGTGTTTTAGCAACTAACTTTTTCCTTGAATTCAAAGCTTTGTTTGCATGCAGGTGTTAGACGCACTGGAACAGCGGAGCATTGGTTTTTGCAAATGAAACTACGTGCGTTTTCTTGCACATGACTGTTCAGGACGTGCGAGTGACAGGCCTTGGCCTGTTGCCTATCTTGGGACTCAATGTCACGATTTCTCCTTTTGTGATTTTGGACTGCAGCCTGGGCGTGCCACAGGCAGCTCCTTCGGTAGGTAGCTTGGGTCTTGTGCTCTGTGGGGACTCTTTTCTGCAGCCCAGTGATAGCATATGTTGTCGGTGACAGGGAGTTGGCATCTTCGGATCAGGGTGTTATTTTTTCGTCCCTGGAAAATGCCTGTTGGATACACGATATGATACTGCATGAGATGTAGCCTTGTCTCCAAAAAGGCTTCTGTGAGTAGGTTTTACTTGCTCATTTATAAATTCCTCTAAGCCTAGATAAATCTGTCTCTGGCAGGGAGAACTGGCTTAAACTGTGTTTTTACAAGATGAATTCATCTCCCGAGTTTCCACCCCACGCCCGCGTGCACACCCCACTCAGATGTTCCAGCGCAGCCATACAGCTCTCCTGTGACCCAGAGTGAGGACTGGGTCTGACTTGAAAATGCAAAGGGAAGTGGGGGGAAAAGCCCAACATGTTTTGTGGTTTTTGTTTTGCTCGGCGGAGCCAGATGTGATTCTCAGCGTGGCTGTGTAAGCAGGCGTGCTGGCATCACTGTGGGGCGGGCAGCAGCATTTCAAACAGGCTCTGCCGTGGGAGGCTCCGGTGGATGAAATCATGTCACAAGCTTACGGCGCGTCTATGCAGGGCTCAGCCCATCCTCCTGTCACCGGCACAGTCACGCTGTTTTGTTTTGTTTTGTTTTTTCTGCTTCATTCAGACCTCTTCCCTTTCCTTGAGGTGATAAATAGCCTTTGATTCATTTGTAAGTTTTGGGAAGATTAACAGATTCAAATAGGGCTGGAGTTGTGCAGACAGTCTCTCCAGTTAATAGCGTTAGCACTGTCAGTTCCTTTTGAAGCTGTGTCTTTGAGACACTTACCTGCTTGCTTATTTTCCTTTTTTCTGCTCAAAAGCTTAGTAACCCCTTTATAGCTTCCTTTCCTCTTCACCAGGGAAGCAGACGTGCAAGTTGAAGACAGTATCTGATAACACTGATCAAAAAAGCCCCCCATTTTTCTATTTCTTTGCAGAAGAAGTAGAAAGAAGTAGACCCTTTACCCCCCGCCCACCCCCACCAAGTTAGTCTTTAAAATTTCTGGTGCAGTAGCTGACCAAAATAGTTTAATTTAAATACTTTGGAAGAAACCTTCAGCCTCCCCCTCTTGACTTCCATTTTTCTGTGGGCTGATTATACTGGTTTGTTCTTTATCTCAGTTTGCTGCTGGGGTAGGTTGCAGATACATCTCTAACGTGAGAAGGTGGCAGAAGCTGCCCCTGTTATTACTGGGTTTTGAATATGTTGTAGTCTGGTATTTCCCTGCTTCTAGAGCTCTTTGAAGAGCATGAGAACCTGTTGTGTGTGCTTTTTGAAGTCCTTCCTCTGGAGCGAGGCAGGAATCCCAACTGGCCATCCCTGCTGATGCATGAACCCAAGAGCTTTTCTTTAGGACTGCATCCTAGAAAATGGATGCAGTGACGTAATGGCCGCCCTGCTTTGTTTACACTTTTCCTTTATTCCTCCTGCTCTTGTCAGCTCACTGAGGAGCAGCACATCAATCCATGCTTGAAACCACATAGAGATACCTGCAGCATTGCTAGGAGTGGCACGAAAAAGAAATTGCAGGTACCTGTGTGTGCTGAGGTGGCCCTAACTGTAAGAACTGGTGGTGGTCTGATTCCTGCTGCATCCAGCTTTCAATGCTTGAAGCAGCTAAATTGTGTAAAGTAATACACGGTAATTTGAAGTGAGATAAAATCAAGAGGAAAGGAAATGAGACCCAAGGGCCTTTAGCATGCCCTTATTAAGACTGTAACCAAAATATGTGTAGAAATTATAATTAAAGATCAGCCTGAGTCTGCTTTTACACCTCTGATCTGAATATTACAGTTTCAAAGGGGAAGCACTAGTCTGACTTTTCAGTTAAGAGGAGGAAAGAGAGAAGAGGTGGAAAAAGCTCTGATTCACGAGTTAGTACATATCCAAAGTCGTCTTGTCTTGTTAGGCTTCGGCTCATTTTGAATATGTAGGATGGCAATTTCCCCTTCACTTAATGCACGGAACAAAACCGCATTTCAGGACAACTGGCAAAAAGGATGGGACGCGCGCTGCCTGCGGGGTATCACTGCTGCCCCGTGCCCAGGCCCATCCTCCAACTCCTGCCTGTCGCAGCTGGGCGGTGGGCCAGGCTTCAGCTCGGGAGGACCAGGCCTGCGCACGGCCTGCTGACTGTTCTGCTTGGACAAACTGACTTTGAAGGCATTTCAAAAGCCAATATGTTTTTGTGATAGATCAAATGGGTGTCATTGATGTCTTTTGTGTGAATTTTTGACCAGAGAGACATAAACTGTAATCTGTCAGCGGAGATATGTGCTATGCTCTGCTCTCACCTCCCTCCTGCCCCAAAGTTATTTTTGGTTATTTTTCAAAAACACTGATATTTGACCCCCTGTATATTTTAGGACTGTGCTAGTGCTGCGATACACCAGGAACACAACTGCTGTGGATATTCTCTTCATCTGGGCCATTGTTCAACTGTTGCAACCAATTATACATCGCTCAGGCTTTCCCTGATAAATCGCCAGCCCTCAAGCGCAGTCATATTCCACTTCATGCGTGAGCCTACGCAGCTTCAGAAAGTCTGGCTTTGTCTGACGGGCAGCGGAGACGTTGCACATAGACTAACCAGACGCTGAACTCCTACGCCTGTGTAACTGAGCTGGTATTAATTGTGCTTACATTAGCTCTCTGCTGAATGGAGTCAGCCTGCCACGAAGCGGGGCGATGTCAGCAGCGGGGCTCTGGCTGGATCCCATCTCTTCCATTTGAAGGGGAAACTATTCCTGGCCAGGAGAGAGGTCGTGTTGCAGAGCTGCGCACAGAGCTGATGAGAGCCTGGGTGATCATAACTCAGGTGGAAGTGGGGAGAAACGAAAGAGGGAGGAATGTAAACGGTGTGTGAAATGTGAGTATGCTGGCTTAATTGTAGTATTACAAATACAAATACAAATATTTGAAATATTTCATTTAAGGTCATTGTGGCGCCAAATCCATGTGCAGTCAGAACATGAATGCAACTTCATGTAAGTACAGAACACAAAAGTTCTTCAGAAAACAACCCACATTTAGTCATCTGGCACAGTTTCCCCGTGATGTGTCACTGTCTTCCAGTCGCTGCACTGCTAGTAGCGTCGCTTTTCAGTATGCTCTCCGTAGTTCAGTTCTGTAACGTTCAGTGGTCCCAGCTGTGACACCCTGTAGCAGAGGCACCTCTGTTGGCTGGCCTGATTGAATGAAGGTGCTTTGAGCAGGGACTATGATCAGGAATACTCTACAGGCAACGCAGAATGTTGTTGGAAGAGTGAAGTACAGCCCTACTTAAAAACAGAGCTTGCTCTCGGGGTGATACTGCTATCTAGGTTGACATTGAATATTCAGTGTTTTGAAGGAGACACATCAGTTGGACGGGTATGTTTTGTGTGTGTTGTAGTATGCCAAGCAGATATGCAGAACTGATTTGCCACTGGATGTTTGGCTCATGATGGGACATGGAGCTTGAAGACAAGAGCCTCAGTTTCATCTCCATTTACTTTTCCTTTATTGCCTTGCTGCATTTTATTACAGCTGCAAAAGTGTACCTTCCTCCAACACAAGACAGTGACCTATATATAACTCAAGTCCCTGTGCAAATACCAGTATAATAAAAACAGATGATTCAGAAAAATCAAATCAAATCTGTAAATAAACAACTAAATTAAAGATCTACTGACGATGATCATTTTCCATTAGGAGATCTGATGGTCTTGTGCATGCACATACACACGGAAGCTGCAAAGTTCCCAAGTCCCGCTTTTGGCGTTGAGCGTTGCATCACTTCTCCTCTGGCTTCCGTGTTAAATAGTTTCCTCTATTAACTGGCCGAATAGTTTGTTTCCTCTGGAGTACTTCATCAGGAAGCTGCCAAACCTGACGTACAGTGGAGCATGTCTTATTCTTTGACTAGTCTCATTGAAGTTAGTGGGTGTGCTTGTTAGGCTGTAATTAGACTTTGTTATGAGTAAGCAGCATCAAGCTATAAACATAATATCCTTCTGAGATTAGTGCTGCTTAACTAATAAGTGGCCTTCTGTTTTGTCTATCCAGTCTAGGTTAAGTCCAGTGAGCTTTCAAAATGAAACACTATATTGTGTGGCTCTAATAATTTCCTGTAAGTAGCAGCTATTTCATACTGCATTTAGACCTGCCTTATACTTGATACAAACGCATGTGCATTTTGCACTGACATTTCCTTTACATATTAATATGCACTTTTTAATTCAAGATTTTGATTCAAATAGCTTTCTTTTGCAAATTAGCTCTTCCTGTTTGTTCTTGACCTCCAGTACTTTTTCTCATCTTGCATATTCCCGTTCCTTCTGAAGCGATTATTACTTAAATTGTATGCTGTACAGAATTTTCATATGTGATATAAAATCAAATAGAGCTGGATATTTCGAACTTTGCATCAGCTAGACCTGCTTAGTTTCTTCCTCCTTAGTTTCTTCCTCTTAGAAACGGAGATTTCTTCCTCAGTTCTGTCTTCCTTTTGTTTCCCAATTTCTATCTATGAAAGCTGCTCTGTCTGCATACCCTTTGCTATCCTTGTGCCTTGTCCTAGTGCTTAGGTAAATATGACAGGGTCAGGAGGTGGCCATCAGTAAGACTTGGGAGTGGATGAACCCCCAGAGAACACTGTTTGTAGAAATGCAGTCTGAGTTATTTTAAATTAGAAAGTCAGATACTGAAATTCTAGTTGTCAAAATACATCCCTTGAGCTCTCTGCACTGCGTAGAGCTGTGGCGGTGTGCTGGGAGAGCATGTGTGAAGCTGCCTATGTTGGCAAAAAGTTGTATATTTTATGGTGGTTTCCAGTGTGCTGGCTGTCCTTCCCTTGCTGCCTCCTGTCCCCTCACGTGCCGCGTCCTTTGCTCCCACGACTGTGTGCTGTGAGCCGGCTCTGAAACTGAGCCGGTGTGGAAAAGGAGAAAAAGAAAGGGGACAGGGTTTTTTCATCAGTGTCAGATCCTTGCTGGGAATGACTAGTGTGGAAAGGGAGGGGAGGGATGAAATGGTGAGGAATGGGAATTATTCAAGCTAATGCTTTACAGTTTTGAGCGGTCTGAGAGTACGTCAGCCAGTCAAAAGTGGTTGAATTACTGCTTAGATATTTCTGTGCATAGCTTCAGACCCTTCAGCTGTTATATATGCTTTTAACAAAGTGAATATGGTTTATTTAATCTATTTTTATGACTTAGTTGGGACTGCTCAGGACAATGCACGGTTGATTACCAGCTCTCTGCTAACAGGTTGTAACTTTTGAAGGGGCACAAGGTGGAAACTGCTTTTGTTTCTGTGTGTGTTCCCCAAGGAGCTGCTGCACCATCTCCTCCTGGGATAAGCTCTTCCCAGCCCGGGTGGGTTTCTTTAGGGATGGACATGGTAAGAAGTGTGTGAGAGCAGGTCTCAGTGCAATGCTTTCCAAGAAGGGGGAATAAGGAGTGTGAAGAGTATCATCTTCCCCCGCAGTGTTTGGGCTGTGCTTGTGGGTCGGATCCATTGCTCTTCTTGGGGAAGCTCGCAGAAAGCCTGGGAGGCAGCAGGAGAAGGGAGGGACAAGGGGAGTGTATTTTGGGTGGATTTGGACTTTCCCCTCAAGCCCTTTCTGAAGAGAACAAGAGGAACAAAACCTCCCCCCAAAGTGATTTTTCATAAAAGATATAAAAACAACCACAAAACCTTCAGTGTTATGCAGATAGCTTAGAGGGCACCTTAAACACAAAATGCAGTTGTTTGAAGTTAGTTTTTGTTGAAGTTGTATGTGTGCCTCTAAAATTTCTAGGTGCTTAGATATTTACTTAACAAAAAAAGCTTGTTTTCTTTGAGCTAAACTAAATATGCGAGATCTGAAAAGAATTCCTAGACAAAAGAGCCACCTTCTCATCCTGAAGACTAACTACTGAGGCTTTCTGTTTTCTCAGGAGTCTCATCCTCTTAGAATAAATATTGCATTTTCAGAGCACATTTTCTCGCTTAGAACTTCACTTGTTGGGATTAACTATTGTAGTGTTGTCACCTACCCTGCGGGGTTGCTGCTGCTTGGCTGCACGGGGGAGAAAAGGGAGAAATTGCTGCAGCTTGCAGAGATGCTTTGCCCTCATTATTCCTCTTTGTGAAGGAGCAATGGTCCACCTCGGTGCTGACTGCTGGAAAGCATGCCTTTGCGAAGTGTCCGCTCCTGGAGATCCAGGACAAGAAATGGCCCGCATTCAGGTATAAGCAAAATTTCTAATGCAGGTGTAAGTTTGCTGTTTTTTGCTCTTGCAAGTCTTGTTTTTTGAAAGGGTAGGGGGAAAGGATCAAAGTTGCTTTTTATTAGGTTTAGTAAAAATTGGACATCATTGTTGGTACAGTCTACTTTTGGGAAAATCAGTATGGCACTTGCTGCATGGCCTTGGCTGCGCACTTAAGGGAAGAGAAGCACTCTGCTTTTTTACTTTCTGCAATTTGAGCACAGTAAGATGCTGTCCAACAAGGTCTAGCAGGATCTTCTAACTTTGATGAAGCCCTTTTGTTGAATTTTTCTTCCCTGCTAAGCTGCTCGGTATTCCAGCGTCCTCCCCACTTTTGCATGCTGTGAAGTAACGAAGCAGAACATTAAATCTTTTAAATCCTAAGAGTGCCGGCAATCTACTGAGCATTTCACAGTGCTGTTGTCAGTGAAGAATGCATGTGTATATTCTCTACACTGTAATCCTCTGAGTGTGAAATTAGATCTGCTGCCAGTTTATTTTTCTTTTTTTTTATTCTTTAATTCTTTTTCATATCAAATGTAATATGTAGTTTAATCACCCTATCTGTTTCTTGGTATATAAAGCAATGCATTACCCTTTTGATAAGTAGATTTCTACTCTTTCTTTTTTTTTTTCAGTAATATAGCTTAATAGTACAATTTAAATAGAATGAATGGTAGTGTGAAGAATTATAGGCTTTTTTCCCCTTTGTTTTTACAGTGTTAAATATTCAAAAGGAGTCCTAATGTCGGTCCTACACATATTAATTATACTATATTTTCTGCTTTAGTAGCATATGGCCTTTTTATGATGAAAGTTGGGCTTAACAGGTGCTTTTAAAACATTATTAAATATAATTTTGTATCAAGTTCAAATGTCAGTAGCACAGTAATATCAGAGTGTCTTAAACAGTTTTTTTCCTTTACTGTGGTTTTATTGATCACAAGTGTTAACTCACAGGTCTCTTTTTTTTTTCCCGTCAGTTTAAACAAGTGAGTAAACTTTTTTATATCTGTGTTCTTCAGCTGTGAAACGAGACCAATGCTTACCTGGCACGTCATGGAGTAATGCAAAACTGGTTAGTGCTTCAGATTTTGACAGGCTGAGGGAGCCTGGAAAGTTAGTGAGCGACTGACATTAGTAGCTGGCAGAGATGTACAGTTATACCTGTGAGGATAAAAATATACAGATGCCTGGAAAGACGCGGATGAGATTGAATTGGATTAGTTTGAATGAAGGGATCCAGTGGTGCAGATGGCTTAAACAGCTGAAATTGTCTGGTCTGTACTCGCTAGCATGATAAAATCCTCACAGGGATATGGGAGGCCCCTGTGTTAGGAAGGATGGAGAAGGTTCAGGTTCCTTTATGGAAAGCTGAGCTACTCTGAGATGTTCGTCCGAGGAAGCAGCAGATAGTGCTTGTTGTAAATGTGTTTTGAGTTAGCAAATCTATTGTGAGTTTATCTGGGGAGAGAGTTAGTGGATGGGTGAGTCCATGCAGTCTGTAGTGCCAATGAAGAAAGATCACTAATGGGCAGCTTTGGGAGTCCAGTTTGCTAGAGTCGAGATGTGACAGGCACAGGGACAAGGTGCCAATTTCTCTGTTAGCACAGGTGTGAGTAGGGCAATTTCTGGATGCAGTCATTTGTTGGGGAAAGAAGTAATTTTGTTTCTGTGTAAATTAGATTTCATGTTTGGAAATAACATGGGCATATTTTTAGTCCCTGCTTATTACAGGTGGATTTAAATAGGGGGTTATACTTTTGGCATTTAGCACACTAAACAGAAGAAAACGTAAAAGAACGAGTTGTGCTTGCTATTCAGAACAATCTAGCTTTTTCATCTAAAAAAAAAATAGTCAAAGCATGCACAATGAACAAGATCTGCTGCTGTAGAGAAACATGAGTATTCTTTCCTTTAAATGAGTATATTTAGTCACTGACTTATCTTCAGTAAAAGTGTAGGGATTATAATATGATGAAGCTGTGGAGGACTTGGATGCAATGAATCCTGCAAGCACAGGTGAGACTATGGGAAACTTAAACTTCCTTATACTTATAAACTCGCAGGGGCTGCAGACTAAGACTGGCAAAGAACAATGACTGTTTGTTCCTTAAAGTTGATCAGCAAAAACATTTTCATGTCTTTTAAAATAGTAATTAAAAGCTTTGAGATATCCTTATTTAGGAGCAATCTAATCTTCTGTTATACTTGAAGTCTTCTGTGATCCTGTAATATGAATTCTGTGATTATGGGTAGGATAGAAGTTGTTTATTTTGTTTTGCTCTTGCTGTGGCCTTGTATGTTTTTGGTGAAAAGTGGGAACAGCTGAAATGTTGGAATTTCTTTTAAGCAGCAGCACTCTGGGCTTTTGCCTCCACTCTCTTTCATTTGTGTGAGTATGTCTAAACAAGTATGCTGACATGGCAATCATCATCCAAATGTTTACATTGTGCTGCAAAATAGAGGAAAGCTCATGAAAAAAAATCCATTATTTGAGATTTATTTGACATACAGGTGTGTGTGGTTTCAGGATGCTGTTGCATCCCTTGTTTCCTGGAGAGTCCTCTGTTTGATATAATAATTGTGGCATTTTTCTCCTGTGTGAAACTTGTTGCTGTTAGCTATGCTTTTTTTGGCTTCCAGAATCACTTAATGAAGCCTCCTCTTTAAAATCCTGTGAGAGATACAGCAAGTCAGAGTGGAGCAGAGCTGCCTGTTTTCCTTGCAGGGAGAGTCGTAGATGTTCCTCGCTGCCTGATGTGGCTCACAGCGGTGATTTGCTTGTGACCTTTCCTGTGAAAACTGCTGTACTCATGTTCATTAGTAGAGTTCTTGCTCATACTTAATAAAGGTAGGTCCTTCGATGTTGTTGGCACAATTCCGTACTTGAGGGCCCTTGGCTGCACTGATTTGGTCATAGTTAAAGGAAAATGAAATCATGCTTGATGGCTCACCTGCTGCCCAAAAGGTTTGGTGAGAACGTGTGTATGCCTTTCTGTTAGGCATATCTCATACTCAGGACATAACTTTTGTTTTAAAATTTAGCAAGGAAATGTGCTGAAACCCATAATTCATGATCTTTAGGATATATTTGTTTCCATGTGGGACACTACGTAGAGAAATTTTCATAATTCAAAAAAGAAACAGGTCAGCCACGTGCAAGAAGCTCTGTATGTCTGCTGTGGTTTATAATCTGAACAATTTCACGTTAAGAACTTGATCTAAAAGATTTCAAAAAGCTTTCCTTCCTCCATTTTGAAATATTTAATTATTTTTTTCAGTGAATACAGCAATAAACTTGTTGATTGGATGACTCTTCCAAATCTCGTTAAATTACCATTTTAATTGGAAACTGAATGAAAAGCTGTTATAACCAAGGGCAAGAGCAGATATGAAAGAAGTGAGAATCCTCGGAGGGACTCCGTCCCTTGCTGGAGTGGTCTTTGGGATGCACTTTAGCAGCATATTTAAATTATTCATATTAAAAATTTCAATATGAATAATAACCATTTGGTGCTCCTTCAGTGGTGATGTACTGACAAACAAGAACTTTTAAAAGCCTGGTAGGTTTTGAGACTAGGTTTTAAATGCTTTAAAACAAGAGTTGCTCTTAGATGTAACCTTGTAGCTAATAATATTGAGAACTCAGGAGTGCCTTTCAGTGATTGCAGCTGCTTTATAAACAGCCTGGTCTTGCTTCTGTTAAAATTAATGAGAGTTTTGCCACTGGCTTTGGTGGAAGCAGGCTGCATCTCTTTAATTGTTTGAGCTTTGCTTCACTGAAGTTTGGTAGTAATTGTAAAGTTAAAGCACAGGCACAGAGTCAGAAAAACAGACGTAAAATCCTGGCCCCATGGAAATTAGCTGACTTCTATTGTGGGTTTCCTCACAGAGCTTTTTAATAACCTACTCAACTGACATAACTGCTGTTCTGTAGTTTTCTTTGTTTGTAAAGTGGAGGAAATGATACCATAAATCACAAGGTGGTTATGGGGCTTCGTGTATTAATAATCTCTAATGGAGTGTTAGCTTGTTTTGGTTTAAGCACGATGTAGATATATAGATAGATGATTGCATCTCTTCTAAATAATAAAGTTGTCTCTTCCCTACATACTAATTCACTGGTGGAAACACAGTAGAAAGAAGTCTCCTTTATTAGGAGAAGGCGTATTTAAGCAGGTACCAATTAATTCTTTTAAGGTATCTGTAGCTGGATGGCTGTTTCAGACAAAGGCGTCTCCTTCTTAATGATCCTCATGGTGATTTTCTTTGCATTTTTTTCCAGCTACTGCAGGAAATTAAAGAATCATGGCCCTGCCTTCAGAGCGTGTGCACGTAGTATATGGTGTGTTTCTTTGTAGAAAACAGCATGCTGTCACGCGCTAATGATGGCAGGTTATGCTGGCTGTGTTGCATCGGATCTCTCCTGTCAGAGATGAACAGATGCGGCAGGCGTGGCTCTGGTAATCCTTCCAGTGGTGCACTGCTGGGAATTTGAGGTGTAGAGGCGGGTGTATAACCAGCCCCTTGCTCAGCACCTGGCCCAGGAGCTTCCCTGAGCTTAAAAGATCAATCGTGGGAGTTTGAGTGAGCCTTCAGAGGCTGGGCTTCCATCAGAGCTTCCCACAGCCTGTGGTGAGACACCATCCCCTCGTGTCTCACCACAGCCTTTCTCTGTGGCTTTGAAGAGGGAAGGTTGAGGGAAGTCCTGATTGATTTTGCTGTGCAGGTCTGGGAATGAGCATGCAAGTTAGGAGACCCGTAGGAATTATCAGCCAACCCTTGCATCTCTTTGATGACTTACTGTGGCAGCATTGTGGAGCAGTGCTGTGGTGAGGACGTGTGTATTTTGCAATTCTGAAAGACACAAGGAGTGTTTTCAACATTTGTTAACTTAGCTTTACCATACAGTCTATGAGCAAAGGGAAAACCAAATTAGAACTATGGATGTTGCAAACGTTTGTGGCAAGGCTGAGTCGTATCTAAAATAAAACAGTAGGAGTTGCTGCAAAATGATTATTTAATGTAGCCTGTAGGTCAGCAGCAGCCTAAGAAAACCTATCTGTGAACTCCATGGTGTCTCCTCCACTGCCATGGTCCCACCCTCCCCTCTCTGTTGAGCCATTTCAGTAAGCTGACAGCAACAAAACCCATGGGATAACACAACAGAAAAAAAAAAATATCAGGAGTGGAGGGCTGGGATGCTGGCAGATAGCAATTAGATCAGCTTAAGCTGCATGAAATTAGGGCCTCGGGGCTTCCCTCTGCTTCGTTTCTCAGCTCTAACTACCTGCTGTCTGCTCCCACTCGAGCAGGGCTCGCAGCAGGAGCTGCTGGCCGGTGGGGCTGGGTAGGGGCTGAGTGCCAGCGCAGCTCCTGGGGATGCAGCGGCTGGAGCGACGTCTCGGCAGCAGCAGCTACTACCCGCTCGTCAGCCAGTCATTCTCCCTCTGCTCTTGATGGGCTTAGTTGGGAAGTGGAGAAAATTTGGGGCACATTTAGAGCACAACCTTGGCACTAGGGTTGGTGCCTGTTGCTGTGCCCTCCTTGCGCTGGCACGTGTGATTGCACAGGGAACCTGATGGGGATGGAAGGGGCCTACGGAGGTTTGCTTTGATTTACTTGACTTTGCGGGGTTATTTTTCAGCCGGATCAGTTCCTTGGGCTGGTTGGCAACTATGGTCCCTGTCCTGCATGGTGCAGGGTGGGGTGGTGGCTGCTGAAGCAGTGCCACTGTCAGACATCGAACCGCGGCTGAAATACAGCTTGTGCTGCTCTAATACTTAGCTTAATTTGTTTTGGCTTCCCCAGAGAAAGTCATTTGTTATGAAAACTTAAATCTAATAACATTGCTTGACTAATTCCTTGCTCATTAACCATGTGATGTGCCATAGGGAATGGGGTGATTTCATTTTTCCCTGAGAATGCTGGATTTCAGTAACCTCTGAGGCTCTGCTAGTGCCGTGTCTCTATTTCAGTAGCCTGCACTGAAGTGTTTATTAAAGTGGTAAAGAAATATTTGTTTGCAGTTAAATGTTCACATTTGTATTTTAATAGGTATACTTAAATATTTTAAAGTGCTTTGAAGAGATCTTTTTGGAACATAGCTGTATTATTTCGTTAAAGCTCAGCGCTGCCGTGTCCCACAAAATGTAAGTTGCTTTAGAAAAGTGAACATCTCACTGTTTTTTAAAGCAAGTGCCTTCATTTAGTTGTAGATCAATGGTAGATTTATTTTTCTAAATGTATATGAAGCAGAAAAGAGGGAAGAAATACGAAAATAGGTAGAGTTGCTCTGGTTTTGAAAAAGCTTACTACAAATGCATTTATGCCTTAGACATCAGTAATTGAAATGCCCTCCCTTTACAAATGTACTTGCAATCTGTTTGCTTCGACACAGATGAACCAAATTACAGTTCAGTGGTAAGTATATTAATTGGAAAAATTGACCAATATTGGTCTTAATGTTTTCCCTTATAGTTATGGGAAAGACATGATCTTATTTGTGGTAGTGGCTGGCTACCCATATATCTAGTAATTATAATTGTTACAAAGAAGTAAAACAGAAACACATTTTTTTCTGATGCTACATTAATTTCATTGGGAATCGGTAACGATTGCAATGAACATACATTTTTGAAGAAGATTAAGTAAACAAACAAAAAAGATAAAAAGGTTGGTTGGCAGGCTGACAACTTTCTAGAGTTTCTGCTGACTCCTCTGAGTTTCCACTGTGATCTCTCCTTCCTTTGAAAACAGGATGAACAGGTTCAAAATTATCTGGCTGTGCTGTCTAGATCGACCGCTTTTCACTATCACAGTAAATGGATTTTGAATGAAGAGATGCTTTGAGCAAAGGTGGTGACAGATTTATGCTCTGCAAAGCTTTACCTGGTGACCTGAGTCTCTAGGCCTGAAATTATTCTATATTTAGAAAGGAACAATTAAATATAGCAGAAGCAGCTGAGGTTTTTTATTACAGCTGCGTAACACTTAACGATTATGCAGATAAAGGCTGCACTTTGGTTTATGGATGAAAGCTTTCCACTTTTTTTTTTTTTTTCGGTGTGTATAAAAGTCAAGTCAGAGTCCAAGTGCACAGATTTTAACCGAAGTATGTGTTCTTTTGATTTTATAATATGTTTTCAATCAAGCATAAATAACAACAGAGAACACTGCTGAGTAAACTTAATTCACTAAATGCTCAGAAGAGCAGCTTTAGCAAAGCACATAGTAAAACAAGGCAAAGACTCTCAACTCCTTGCTTTTTAAGCAATAGTAGTGAAGGGAACCTTTATGTGGAAGTCTTCAAAATTCACATTTACAATACAGTCAAATTAGTGTCAGTGTTCTCACACTTGCTTGCTTATCAGTTGAAGTATATGTACGAGCATTTAAAAAAAATGAGACTGAATATTTTATATGCGTTCCAGGGGCAGCATCTCTTTTTGGATTACCTTTTTGTTAACTGCTTTGTTTATAGTAGTTTACCTACTGGATAGATTTAAATAGTGGGCAATATATAAAAAGAATGGGAAGTGTATCTCTCTGTATATACATAGAAATAGATATAAGCAGATGTCTGACAGGGGTAATTTACTGCTGAGACAAGATGCTGACTGAATACACTATGTTTTTGCACATTGATTTATTTTTCCCCATGTGTGTATGTGTGTTTTATAGAACAGCAACAGCTTTTAATGAAGTCATCTGGCTATTGATTGCTTTCATATCAATTTAAAGTGTATTAAAGAGCTTATTATCAATGATAAGGATGGTGTGCTGCCAGTAGTATTTTCTTTCTTAGTGACAATTAAAACAATTTCATTTATATTAGTAAAAATGTCAAATTGTAAGTTCCTTATCTGTTGCTAGCATCTCTTCCACTTGATGTTTTGGTTTGGAGTAAACATGAATTTTGGGCTTTAATTTAGGGTCTCAAAATGCAATACTTCTCCTCTCAGTTTTTCAGCAAGGAGCTTTTCAGGTATTTGATTGTGGATTTTAGCTGGCTTAGGTCACCTTATATGCAAAGGCTGTTTTAGAGCAGGAAATTACTACATTTGGAAATTTTAAAAATTACTACATTTGAGAATTTCACGACCAGTACAGCTCTTGTGAAAATTGTGATAAATGTGTGGGTTAGCACACTGCACGCATGGGTAAAGAATGTCATATTGGTGTTTGATTTGTATGCGTTCACTACCTTGGTCGTACCTGTGTCAGACCAGGTAAGGGTGAGAAGAGATGACAGAGATGGAAAGCAAGCAATGCGGCTGCAATGACTCTGGAAAGGAACTTGACTTTCCCTGTGCTGCCCAGAGCTCTGCTCTGGCTGGAGGGGCAGACAAGTTGGCCATCACGTGGGGAGGTTGGCCTCTTCAGTGCTAGGAGAGGTACTTGCTTCCCACTTGGAGTCCATAAGCAGATCTCGTGTTTCTACTACTGTCTGTCCAAATTTAAAAAATCTGGAGTTCCTCAAGCCCGTCATTTGGTAAGAGGACAGGCTATTTTTACATGCAGTGTGTAAGGCCAATATTACACAGTCCTGTAAGGCCAATATTACACAGTCCAAAAGTATTACAAGAAAGTGTTGGTATGCCTAAAAAAAAAGTACATATGACTGAGTTTATATTAATGCCTTTATGTGAAAAGTTTTTTTAAAAAGTTCATATTGCATCAAATCCAGGTTTAAATAACGAAGTCCAAGATTCTCCAGTTACTGATGAGTTTTGTACATGGTGCTATTGTAATTTTTGGAAGAGAAGCAGGAGTGACTTCATTCGAATCAAGGGGTATGGCTTTTTTCCACCGTCTCTTGGAACTGGTCTGAGAGCGAGAAACACATGTACTCCATGTCCCTCCACAAAACTACCGAGGGTCTGCATTTACAAAGCCCTCCTTGAAATGTGCTAGTCCTTCTCAAGTAATTAAAAATTAGAAATGAATCACTGAGTTTATAAGACTGTATGCTCTGCTTGACCACACTTCCTTTCTCTTTAGCATGATAAATTAAAAAGAAAATAAGTCAGTCTGGTTGACAGTTTTCCCCAAAAGGGAAGAAATAAGCAGCTTTCTAGTGCTTCCGCAGATCACAACAGTAATTCTCCTGCTTACTTTCCCTAGAGCAGTAGGTAGTAAGTAGAAAATGTCTTGAACACAGGAGCGATCATCTCCAGGAGAAGTAATGGGTGAAGGGGAATGGGAGAATGGAGGAAATGCTAAAGGAGATACTAGTTTCAAAAAACCACTAGCAGGTGGTAAAATTGAGACTTTTCTGGGGGAATTTTTGAACCAGTGGTGAGAAGGTTGGTACAAATGAAGCTTCTGAGGGGTGGGAGGATGAAGCATGAAGGTTGATGGACACAGTGCAGTTGGCCTAGAGAAGCGATGACCCGTATGGGCCTCAGATACTCTCTCTGAAGCATGTCGTTCCCTCCTTGACACAGCAAGTGGGCTTGGGGCACGTAAGCCTCAGGAGCAGTAGATGTCCGAAAACCTCAGCTTTGGTTGCTACGGCTCTCTGTTGGAGAGCAGATTTTTCTCCACAAGAGACTTGATTTTAGTGTCGGGTTCCTTTGCGTGGGCTCGCACACTTTTGGTAGAGGCCAGCAGTGTTCAGGGAGCAGGCCACTGGCTGCACTGGTGGCACAAGGGGGAAGCCCACAAAATTTGTATCGCTTCAGGTTAATTTGTGCAGCATCTACCTTAGTGTGTGATGGGGAACATTGGCACCATGGGGCATTGCAAGTGGCTTCCTCTGTAAATTTGCCCCAAATGATGACGAAGTAATGTTGAGCTGTTTCTTACAGGGATAGGTAGGGCTGTACTGTTGAGAATTCAGAAAACAGAATATAATAAAAAGCAGACTGCAATGACATCATTCTTTTCTGTTTCACAAGCACGCGCTGCATGTGTGGACAGTGACCAGATGTTTTGCTTTGACAACTTGCTATGTAGGTTTATGGGCTTGGAACATCAATAATTAAAGAGATTTGCCATAATTTGAACTGCATGAAATTCTGTGGAAGCATGTATCAAACTTTAAGTTACATCCCTGAAATGCTTAGGGTGTTCCAGTCATAAAAATTCACTACTTTAGCACTTACTATTTTAAGTATTTTTTTTTATTACTCTTACTCCTCCTTTTTTTAGTTGCTAATTGTTTCCAGACATTTTTTCACTATACTGAAGACCTCTGTTTACATTTTCCTTTTCTTTATTTATTTGTTTTTTATTTCCTTTTTTTTTTCTTTTTTAGAAGTGTAATATGGAGGGAAGTGTTTTGATTTCATCCTTCTGCTAGAAAGTCAGAGCAGTAAACTT